>RQTK01000810.1:44023-65810 GCA_003991915.1 Elysia chlorotica | reverse complement strand
TACTACTACTACTACTACTACTACTACTACTACTACTACTACTACTACTACTACTACTACTACTACTACTACTACTACTACTACTACTACATAATTATACTACATTATACTACTGCTGTATCTGTTGTTGGTGCTGCTGTTGCAACCATTCGCCACTTTGGTCACTATTATGCCTACAATCAAGAGCGTTGTTCAATTGTTAAACAACAGTCAACATTTACAAAAAGTACCGTCAAATCAATTCAGCCAATGTTGTTTTGTAAGGAAAATAAAATTATGATAACAGCTAAAAACGCAGAATCGTATGGTTCATGAATAGCGCATACGTAGAATTTTAGTTTTATTTTTTCCTGGTTGTAACATTTTGCTTTAATTCTTATCCATTTTTATATTGCAGCCTGAAGGTAAATAATTAAGAGCACATAACATAAATTGAAAACCACAAAAGTTATGAGATATTGAAATACTTAGTCTCACTTTAAACAGAAATAAAGGTTAATTTTTATATTGTCATATCCTTCAATCAGTTTGCTGAGTTTTTCATAAACATATTTTAAGAAACAAATTAAAGCAAGAGGGTAAATATAACAAAACAATGTACCTCTTTTAATTGATTAAAAAAGTCTTCAAATTATTTTAATGATGATGATGATTATTATTATTATTATTACGGTATTATTATTATTATTATTATTATAATTATTATTTTTATTATTATTATTATTATTGTACATACGCCACAAAGGCACATGTCGTCTATTGAATACAAACATTTTACAAAGCCATTAAATTTCTTCTTGCGGTTTCGCTCTCTTGCTTGGTGGGGGGCACACTAGGTCAAGTGTTAGAGCGTTGCTCTCCGGATAGAAAGTTCGGCGGTTCCAAACCGACGACCGGTCAAAGTATTTATTTGTCTGAATTCCTCCCCTTTTGGTTAGATTAGTGTGAAACAATGTGATCGGCTGAGACAGGAATCCAGGTCTCTCTGACAGCACATAAAATTATCAGACATCAGTTTTAGGACCCAACCACAATATAACCTTTAATTATAGTGCTGGCGTTGGAAGTTAATCAACCAGCTCAAGCAAACTCTTGATTGGAAGTATGGCAATATGATCGTGATGTAACAGTTTTCATATTATTCCTCAGGGTATCTCTTTCAATATCTATTTAAAGTTTCGCTGCAAAGCTTTAACCAAATTTCTTTCGTTTTTACTTTGTTTGTGTGCGTGTTCTGTTTAATCTATCTCTCCTTTTTGTTTTGCCCTTTTTTTTTTCAAGCGATGCAAATTGCATTAACTAGGTCTACCAAAAAATGATGCCCATATATACAAACTGCGCTGCAACTCTCTCGATAGGGGGAAAACACGCAGACGAACACAACAATCGTTACAAATAAAAGAATACACAAACGTTAAAAAACAAACAAAAAAGACAAACAACAATAGGAACAACAAAAACAGGCACACAGTAATTATGTTTGTCACTAAAATTACTAGGGTAACTCAAAAGCGCAAGCATTTAAAGGAAAATATTGTATTTGCCCAACCCCACCCCACACCCTCTCCTCCAAATAAAAAATTAATGAATACTTGACATTGTTGACATTGGTTGTCTTGGAGTAGAAAATAACTATTGATTTTTTGTTTCCAACCCTTTTTATTATTGTAGATTCAATAATTTCATACTTGAAACGGTGAAATTACGTGTACCTCAATGGAAAGCAACGTTTGAGCTCGTGTTCTTTTCGTTTGGGCTGAAAACGACATGTATTCTGAGGCAAAGTCACTGGGCTTCAAATGTTCCTCTAGTTTTTGTATACCAGTGACATTTTGGAGCGGTCAATAAATCTAGAGCACGGTGGCTCGGGCCAGTCTGGGTCAAAGCCCTACAGAAGTGCAAAATAAAAAAAGAAAGGCATTACAGGATTGTTTCTATCAACCGTTTTTCAATAAAAATTATCACAGTCATAGCCGATACATCAAATCGTGCCTCTCTCTCTCTCTCTCTCTCTCTCTCTCTCTCTCTCTCTCTCTCTCTCTCTCTCTCTCTGTCTGTCTCTCTCTCTCTATGTGTGTGTGTGTGAGATTTTAGCGCAATCCACATATTACACTCATTTAAAGCATTCTTACTCGCTTTGCCGCAATGATTATGTTGCAGTATAAAAAGCAAACAAAGAAAGAAAGAAACAAAAAAGATCAGCAACAAAAAACAAAACAAAAAAAAAGCAAAATAAAAACGTCAGTTTTCGACTTGAGTCTTCACAGAACACAAAAACTAAAAGATGAAGAACGTCAACAAATAAGTTGTAGTAGCAGCAGTGGCAGCAGAAACTGTACTAGTATGAAGAAAGCAGAAATCAATAAGTTGTATACTCTCTCTCTCTCTCTCTCTCTCTCTCTCTCTCTCTCTCTCTCCGATCCTGTTTACGCTGTTACTGCTGCATGTTATATTGTTATTTTTCCCGAACCGCCGCCCAGAAAGGGGACTAAAGTATGAACAAGATAAACATCTCAGGAGCAACGTCCTGCAATCTAGCACGTCCCAACAACAGCGGAGCAGAGATGGTTAGTGCTCCAAAGTGAGGGGCAGTTTCCATTCTTCCAATCCTAAGTGTGTTTGTTTTTTTAATCACCCGAAATAGCCCGGGTTGGACTTGAAGTGACTTGTCTACAAACACATATCTAAGGGTGGAAACAGAGTGGAGGTCGCACCTTCCCTACAAATCGACGACATAAAACTGCGCGGAAAAAAGGGCGAGCTGGTAGAAACAGAGTGAGGGTCGCACCTCCCTCCAAACGTCAGAGCGACAAAATCACGTGACGAGAAAAATTCACAGTGTGTGTTATTATTGCCTAGAACTAAGTAGAAGCATCGTCTCATTTTATTTGTTTCAGTTATGCTTATAGGAAATGGATGTGAATGAAGAAATACTTCAATGGATGATACTAACATGGCTGCACTCAAAAAGAAAAAATAGACGACAAATAGATTTGTTTGAAATAATGATTCTAATACGTGGCACTACAATCCAAAGTATACGGCATGGAAAGTGTGCGGGGGTGGAAATTCCGTGCATTCTTCAATGTGTGGGTGTCTGAATCTAATAAAAACATTTTTTTATGAAATTGTTTATTATGCATTTTTTCAGCATCTGTACGCGTAGACTTTGTTAATTTTGGATCGCTGATTACGAATCTGTTTTCAGATTTTCGCTACGATCACTGGTTACAGATCTATGTCCAGCTCAAAATACGGGCCTACTTCATTTCCGGTCAACTTTCAGGCGACCACGCACCTGTTGACGCTCGATCTAAGCGCAGCGCTTAGATCTAGCACCATGAGGAAAGGCGACAAAAGAGGCGGGCTTTTTTTAGGCTTCTACTCTGTTTACTGTAACACTTTTCATATGAAATAAATTCTCGCTGCAAAAAAGAGAAGCTTGGGCGAGATGGTGCGACATCCACTGTGTTTCCACGTTACAGGGGTGATCTAGCACGTCCCAACAACAGCGGAGCAGAGATGGTTAGTGCTCCAAAGTGAGGGGCAGTTTCCATTCTTCCAATCCTAAGTGTGTTTGTTTTTTTAATCGCCAAAACAACGGGTTGGGTCTTCCTTTTTTAATATTTTTGTATAGGCATACATAGACGTACGTTTTGTATTAGTTGGCAAAAATATTACAAGCATATAAACACTTATTTTTTGACCAAACTCAATCATTGCCCTGTTCCGTGTGATTATAGCCATTTCTCTCAGCCCAATATCGTCATTTTCACCGGACTAGATCTCGAAGTTAGTCGCGAACTTATACACCGGCTGGGGTAAGATACCAATCAAATTCTGAGATTGTCGAGAAAATACTTCATGCACAAAAATTGTGCAAGATTTGAAAAACACAAAACAAAAATTAGGTACATTGCGTATTGATCACACTATTGACATTGAACTGCCTTGAAAACAGTGGACACTTTAAGTTTAACGTGGTGCTTTGGTTTTGTCCTCACGGCCACCTTCAGCAGCTAGGTACTGTCTGAGCGCCTCCCAAGACTGATGTCTTACAATTTTAGCATGCACAGAGTCACAGGCTTGAGACCAAGACGTCTGTCTCAGCCGATCCCATAAAAAAGATACTTATCCGACTAGTCGAGAACGAGGCGGGCTTATCCGGATTCGAACCCGCGACTCGTGATATCTCAATGAAATGTCAAAAGGCTTTCAAAGAGCGGGCGAATTCGTCCTCATCGCAGTGCAACAGTAAAGGACGAATTCGCCCTCACCGCAATCAAGTGGTTAGAGTCTATATAATTATACCGCCGCTGGTCTAGGCTGGACGCCAAAATGATTTTTGCGCGAGTGCAACGCAAGTCGGCTTGACACACATGCACATGGTCTAATCTTCGTCTACGCCAAGGATAGCCTCGGCCTACCTACAACTAAACACACAAACACACACACGCACACACATGCCTGCTGCGCTGGCCTCATGCTGGGGTCAAACTCCTCCAGATCCGACTGAGCACCGAGCATCTAACACAGGATGAGCAGGTAAACAACACCGGGGCTTTATGCCGGCCCCGCACTTCGGGACAAAAACAAGGTGACTCACTCACAGCGCATTGCACGTATGCTGTGTGCACCAGTAGAGTACATGTACATGCATAAAGGGTGAAATAGTGAGAGCTTTCACGGGCAGAGTTTTGCGTACATGTGTTAGGATAATAATATTACGGCGGTTACTTCCTTCTTGGAACCTAGGTAAAACCTCAGTTTGAACATTACTCAACCGCTTTAATTTCCAGAAGTAGAGTGAGCACGCGTTATTAATAAGGGGGTATCAATAATAGTGTGAGCTCTTTTTGCGAGAGGTCTCGCTAAAATCTATCGTCTCTGATACATGTGTACTCACTCACACACTGCAGATCGCTTGCATTGACTTGTATTCTACTGCAAGTTTCTATATCTATATATGTCTGATTCCTTATCTGTTTCCGTAGGTCTCACTATTAAACTTTGTATTAGGTTTTATCTTGCCCCCCCCCCCCCTTCCTTTCTGTCAGTCTGTCTCTTCTCTCTTACACACATGCACTTTCGAAATCGACATCACTCCCTCTCAGTCTCGGCTGTTTTCTCATTTCCTCTGTCCAATCTTACGAGATGCGCACGTAATTGTTGTCCCTACCTTTTTTCTCTTTCCTTTATACCGTACACCTTTTTCTATCTGCCTGTCCCTTTTTACCCCCCCCCCCCCCCCCCCCCTGTCTTTTTCTCCCCTCTCTTTCACTCTTCGACCGGAGTAAATTATACGGTCAATATACGTGGCCTTGACCTCATCCACCAGGCCAACGCGTCGCTGTTCTGGTTTTGGTTAGATTACATCCAGTCATTTTGAAGTAATGTACATGTACATAATTACATGTATCTGGTACGTCCACGGTCCACGCTACTCTCACTTCACTAACAGACTTGAATTTAATGAGGTTACATGAATCTACAGGGTCAAACTGCCACTGTGGTCCTAAAAGGAGGCTGGTTTACTGCCACGACGACGACGACTACTACTACCACTACTACTACTTTTAGTACTACTGCTACTACTACTTTTAGTACTACTACTACTACTACTACTACTACTACTACTACTACTACTACTACTACTACTACTACTACTACTACTACTACTACTACTACTACTACTACTACTACTACTACTACTACTACTACTACTATGTCTAGGCGACGACGACTATTGCCACCACTACCGCTGCTGCTGCTACTACTAGACGGTGCTTGATCTAGGGACCAAACAATGATGCTAGTAACAGAGGGAGTAATCTTTTTTCATCTTACTCCTTCAGTCACTAGCATCATTATTTGGTACCTAGGTCTAGCTCCGTCTGTTGAAGCCTCTATAGTTGTTGGACTGCTTTTCTGTATCATAATTCTATTTATTCTGGCAAACTTGAACCTTTGCGGATCCTAGATAGAAACTAGCTTGTTTACATTGTGTATTAAACTTGGTCATGTCTTGCTCAGCGAAGTGCGATTTATCAATCAAGGCTGGATAGTCTGCCAAAAGCTTTCAGTTTCCGTGAAAGCCGATGGCAGAGTGGTTAAGCACACTGGTCTTCGCCTTGGGAAGGCGGAATGGGTGCCGAGAAGACGGTGCGGGTTCGATCCTCAACCATGTCATCAGTCTAAAATGTGTCTTTGTCTACTTGTCTTATCTGTTGATCTCAAGCGTGGCTTGTATACTACTACTACTACTACTACTACTACTACTACTACTACTACTACTGCTGCTGCTGCTGCTGCTGCTGCAGCTGCTGCTGTTATACCCCTGTTGTCGAGGCTGTCAATGTTACTAAAAAAAATTTAAATGCACTTTCCACGTTAGGTTTGATATTATTATTATTATTATTATTATTATTATTATTATTATTATTATTATTATTTAAAGGAGGAGGGGTAAGAGGCGGCCGTTGGGGAGAAGAAGAAACATGGAGACACCAGACAATGTTCGATGGTACAATTTTGTATAAATGAAAAGAAAATATATCGGAAACAGAAAAACCAACAAATTTATTTACATGGAAAAATGTCAGATTACAAGATATTTTTGAAATTTCGAAATTGATTATATATTGGTATCAGGTTTCATTATAAAAAAATATTGACGTTATGTACAAGTAATCTGCATATTGTCTGAAATTCAGCATCGGCATAAACAGAAATTAGAAGGCGATTACCAAAGCACGGATATAAAGCATATTACATGTTAGGCTTCAAAATGCAACTGAAATAAGAAAGGATTTATCATATTTTGACAAATAATCCATTGGCGAGAAATTAGTTATTGAGCCTGTCAAACCAAATCTGAAAAAAGATGGTGCAGATCAGTAGAAAAAATGATAATAGGTTTAGTAATGAAAGAAAAAAAAAGAACAAAATCTGAGTTCCAGGACACTTAGGGCCACCAGTAACCCATTGCTTGCTGTCATATCCTACATTGATTGCTAACACAGCTACAAAAATACAACAAAACAAAAACAAAAACTGATTGGGATGGCACAACAAATTTAGTACAGAATAAGAATATTGCTACACATTGTGCACTCAGTGCTAAAACCAGACGAGTGCAGAGAGGTACAGACAAGAAATCAAAAATAAATGTGTAAATTTACAACGCTAGGTGTAACAGTTTCCTATTTGATTTTCGGAGGCTTAATATCACAATGTGACATACAACCTTGCTGATCTAATAACACTGTAATTATGTTGACTGTTGGATCTTCTAATGACATAGAAATGAAGTTAAGATTGATTCCTGGACTTTATATAAATTTTGGCTAGAAAAGTAACACTCATTCGAAGAGACCTGTATAAATGTTGCAATGCACGAGTTGTCTTTAATATATATACATAAATTATATACCAGAACAAGCATGTACATGTAATACATTGTACACAAAAATGTAAACAACATCGCCATTTTCGAGTCAATATAAATGTACGACTTGTTTCTTCCATAAATTTACAGCAGTTCTGTAATTTATGTGAGAAATGCAAAAAGAAAGAAATGGAGTGATAGTCTGGTTTGTGGTGATGAAACCGCTACGGCTTAGAGCTTGGAAATAGTTTGAAGAAAATAGATTCAAAATAGGAATAACCGAAAGAAAAGTTCATGCAATGGAAATTGCATTTTATGCAAGTTGCAAATAGCGGAACAAAACATGACCTGAGGACAATTGCATGGGCTAAAAACAATAATAAACGTCACTCAATATTCAAGTAAATGGCTATACATAAAAAAAGAAATACCATAGTCTGTTACATGTGGTTTCTTTGGTGATTTATACGGTAAAAAAACAACATAAAAAACCATAGCATTGATCGATAATATTAGTTTTCAAAATACCAACATAATCAACAGCAAAGACCAGCATTACAAGAACACAAGTCAGTACAATGGAATTATAGTTATACGATACACGCCAGGCTAAAGTGCGATATTATACAAGCTTACGCGAATACATAATTATATAGGCCTACTACACTTCACTGAATAAGCCAAACTTTGTGCTAGCTTGAAATACAAAATAAGATCCATTCCGAGCTCCATATTCTTCACGTTTCCAAGGTAACACCATTTAATAATGGTGTTTAGCATGTGGCAGTGTGCCAGATTTTTCCACCATGTCCAACTTCAGCAATTACAAATGTATTATTTTTGGATACATAAGAAGGTGCAACATAAAACCATAACCGACAACATCCTACTATGTCTGGAGGCCTCTAGAAATCGATTTATCTAGTCTAGATGTACACGAATTTTTGTTATCATTGCAATCAGATGGTTCCTGAGAGTTAAGCTTGTTTTATCTTTGAAAAGTGCTGGTTAACCACGCTCTGAAAATATCACAAACAACAAATATTTAAGTCCAATAGTTTTAAAAATTAAATGTATGCTGAAGAAATGAGCATGACATCTTTTTTAAAATGTTGGTCCCATTTTCGTTTTCTAGATCTACCGATGCACTAACAAAAAGAAGAAAAAAACCCAACAAGAATAAAAGATAGTTAATATGCATCTGAATGTACTATGATACACTTTTTACTACACACAGTACATTTTGCAAGAAGAGTCGAATAGCTTCAGTTAATACAGGCTTCATAATGCAGTTCAAAAATGAAATTCTTATAAAAAAAATCCTATCTAAAAAGTGTGTTATCAATAAAAATGATATTCAGAGAGAGAGAGAGAGAGAGAGAGAGAGAGAGAGAGAGAGAGAGAGAGAGAGGGGGGGTGTGTGTGTGTCAACGGGTGCAAGAGAGAGGGGGAGGCTGACATCTGTCTGAACCAAGATCATCATTACTTAATGTTTTTTTTCTTGGGATAAACCAAGAAAATGCAAACGCCCAGAAACTAGGGGCGGGTACGTTGCCTCGATGCTTTTAAAGACCTAGTTTTGCTGATCAACGCAAAGAATCAGAACAAGATGCATTGGTTTTCAGAAAGAACTCGGTAAGCTTAAATATAGACGGAACCATAGAGCCAATGATAACTTCCTCCGCATGGATCAGTGAACAGTGGGGAGATGAAATGAGCAGTTAAAAAATGCACTTGCATTATCGTTGGAGGTCTAGATCTAGATTTAGGCCTACCGGAACCGTGCTTCTCTAGGTTAATGGAACATTACACCCACTTGTCCTGTACAAAGAGAGCGGACACACCTTTCAAGCTACCTCCAAATTGTGTCTGAGTTACCTCCAAATTTTGTCTGATAGACCTCAATTTTGAAGTCTGACAACTGCACTTGCTGTCACATAGAGACTGAGAGACTGAACGGGGGCACCAGGACTGAAGTCTGAGCCATTCATATCAAATTGACACCTTACCAAGCGAACAAGGCAGACTGATTGGATTCGAAACATGCGCCTCCCGATTTGAAGTTTGCACTCTGCAGTGGAACCACCTCATCCCTTCAAAGTAAATTAAATATACCCCAACATCTTTTACTTTACATGAGAACCGTTTACAAGTTAGTTGTCAGGCATTGTTAATAAATTTGTTCACAACCACCAGTTAAAAAAGATGTGGACACACGACAGTAATCATGCGGACAGGGTAGATATTTGCTACACTTATCATACAAAAATGATTGAATTTGAAGACACTTATCATACAAAAATGATTGAATTTGAAGACACACATAATGACACAAAATATCGAATACAGACAAAGGCGATTCCCACAATGTTATGGGGAAACACGTAAGCTGCCTTAGGAGAACGTGAGGATAATAAATGTACAATGAACGACATGAATGATTACATTACACCGTTATGTTGACAAGGTATTAGACGCATGGAGGTTATATATTTGCAGTCTCAATAGACAACTCCCTTGCTTGAAACAAAAACCATTTACAGCAATGAGATGCCTACCCAGTGGGTGCGATGTCAAAGTGAACCCAATGGAGGCAATAGTCATGTTTGTCAGACGGAGAGCATTCGGCTAGATCCGAGGAGATGACTATAGAATAAGCTACTGAATACGGTACATAGCAGTAAAATTAAACTAGAATCATTTCAGCCAAAAGTTATTTTCATAGAATTTGATGGTACCAATTGAAAAAGAAATATTTTGACTACACCTTAACCTTGATCTATAAACATGGTGATGCAGCATTCACGGCTGATCTCAAGTTGTGGCTATTTTTTTTTCTAAAGATTGACCTTTGAAACCCATGGCAGTCTCACGACAGGGACTGTTTTTTTTAAATTTGATCATTTTCTTTACCAAAATGAGTTTGCTGGCATATAGCCATATATTTAAATACCTAGGCTAGACCATTTAGCCTTGAAACTAGTACTGATTCTTAAGGACTTATATTTACTTTGAAGAGCAAAGTAATACTAGATTTTTTTAAACGTTTTTACCGGTGCACCATGGCGCTCTAACCTCATTTTAGTTTACAATTTCACGAGAATCTTATTCAAGACACTGACACATGTTTTCAGGGACAGACAAATTATTGTTTCAGATTGAAGATACCCGCGGTATAGACCTGCGGTACACCTAAATCTCGGACGACCCTAGTAAGATAAAAAAAAATCCCCACCGGGCATTTCTTTCTACAGTCCCAGTCTACAATTAGTAGTCAACTAGATGCGATAACGTTAAATACTCTTCACACAGTTTATATATCTTTACACATTGGCACACCAGGCCTACTAGAAATTTATAAAATTGGAAAACTAAGAAAATTAGACAATATACCAGAAAAAACGTTTAAGCTGGCGCTATTTAATGTCCACAAAGAACAATGTATTTGACGATTATAATAGGCTTGAAATACTTTGCGATGGTGGGGTACATGTAATAACTGTCATGTTGCAACGAAAACCGCGAGTACAGATTCTTTAAAACTGGATGAACAGCAATATTCTGGACTATGCACTTCATTTATTATGTCTACACAGTCATTGAAATATGCACAGTTTGCATAGCAGTAGTAGAAAAAGTACGAGCGAGTTGCTCTTTTTACAAAATATACTATATATGTACCAAAATAAAAGAAAAACAAAAAATGGACATCTTCTAGTCTATCCCTATTTGTTGCGTGGTGCTAAATCCTGGGAAACCAAAAGAACAAGAAAATCTGGATTTAAATTACCCACAGCAATAGACAAGACCATGCTAACCTAACCATCACACCTGTTCAAATTTTACATTTTAGTGCATAAAATAATAATTATAAATGTGGCTCGAACTAACCAACTAATGCTATCCTTTGCTCGTCTTTCACCGTAGGCAAGTGCAAGTTTGAAAATTTTTTTTAATGCAGTTCTAATTCAGCTCTATATGCCTATGACAAGGAAAACAATGAAAAATTGTTTAGATCGATAGCACCAATGTATCATATTCACCGTAAATATAACAGCGCTTTTTTTATGAAGTCAATATGGCAACTTATGAAGATCTAGATTAAAAACGATGGATCTATTAAATGTATACATTACATATTGATGAAATCAGACTGTGCATGGCTGACAGCAGCCTTATAAGGCCCTTAATCTAAAGGTAGTCAAATATTACGATAGTTGCATGGATAAGGTGGGAAAGGAAAGGACAAGTAGAACACTATTTTGTTTTAAGTCCTATAATTACGCATAATTATTTTTCTGACTATACATCAAAAGCCAAAACGTAGTAACGCTTTTCCTCTCTATAATTTCCTTGACAATAATTGGGAAAATAGGCCGACTTTAGACAAGGAATTTAGACACTTAACAATGGTACATACGCAAACTATTTACAGTACACCCGCCGTAGTGGAGAGGCTGTGGCTCTGCACCCAGTCCTAGACCCGAGAGCCGACCCCGCCTCCTCCAGCTACTGAGTGACATGAAGAGCTGGTTGAACAGCAACTGTGCTTCATTTTCAATATTCCACACCGACTTGTTTGAAGCGAGTATTACACTTTAAACAACAAAATTATAATAAAATATCCAGTGTTTATACTTCCATGTAAATTGTCAATAAACACAAGGAAAATAGAATCTCGGTAATTGAGTGAGCATGCATTTTGATGCTCTTTAAAAAAAAAATTTGTGCAAAAGAGCAGCCTGTTTGAAGTGTTTGAAATGTTAGGATACATTATTGTCTTCATGTGGCGAGGTTGATGTTGGATGATACAATGGTGACGATCGGCTAGAGCAAAGTTTGAGACTAGGGAGTCCAGGAGAAGTGACGGACAGATCGCCTAGTTGCTGTTACATATAGATCCAGAGGCCTCCTGCACAGCGAACGTGTCCGGCAGAGGCCGGATAAAGTGATAGTCGTTAGCCTTGCAGAACGGGCAGAGTATCATGCGGCTGTACTGGCTGTAGTATGGAAGCCCGCGGCTCACGTCCACCACGGCGCGGCGACAGTGCTTACAGGTGAGCCGCTTCTGGCAGCACGGGGTGGCCGCGAACACATCGTAGGTGTACATGGTGCCCACGACCAGCGCGCGACCGTCCCAGGGGGTGTGGCAGCTGGCACAGCTGGCCTGGCAGCCTCCCTCTCCAGCCTCGCCATGCAGGCATCCCAAGCAGACTGCGTTCAGGAACTGAATCCGGCCCTCCCAGATGACTTGCACCACAGTGGGATCGTACGCCTGGGGCGACAGGAACAGCGTGCCATCCAGCAGGGGGAAGCGATCAAACACGGGCAGGTGCAGCTTGCACAGGACACACCTGAGGCCGGACATGCGTTTGGTGCTGAGGCTGCTGAGGACGAAGTTTCTAGTGTCCTCGTCCTCCTCCTCCAAGCCCGCCTCCTCCACGTGGATGTTGTACGGGTTTTGCTTGTAGCGCGGTAGCGCGCTGAACGCCGACAGGTCCTGCCGCCGACGGAAAATGCTGAGGGTGCTGGCCGGGTCTCCCCCTGACTGCGGGGGGCGTTGACCTTCCTGGCCCTGCGCCGGGCACTCCACGAGGTGCTGCTCCGGCACCGCCTTGGAGTTTCCCTTCACGAAGAAGACGTTTACGCTGGATGGGGAAGAGGACAGCGGGGACGAAGAGCCGGCAGATGACGGAAGGCTTCCGCTGCTGCTCGTCTGGCTACAGACGCTTCCGGTGCTGCTCATGCTGTTGGTGCGCATGCGTTGTGCTGAGGTAGACCCTCCTGGAGGGAGTCCGTAAGCCACGGCTATGGACCCTGGCGGGCCCTGTTGAGGGTGCTGATAACCGTCGCCCTTGAACATGTTGTTGTTGACTTGTCCACTGTTGTCCAATTTCTCTTGATCAGTCAGGTTGACACTGTTGTTTCTGCTCCTAAATTTCCCACCATTCCCCTGACCTTGACCTGTCGTGGTGGCAGTATTGTTGTTGACGGCATTGTCGCTGCCCCGGCGTTGCTTGTTGGAGCTCATTGCTGGAAGGACTTCCTTCTTCTTCGTGGAGTTGTCAGCTTGGAGTGGTGTGTTGTGGTGCTGGTGGTTGTCCACCTGCTGAGCAGGCTGGTTGCTGTGGTGGTTGTTCACGCCGCCGTTGCTGTTGAGGCCGGACTTGTGGTTGGTGCTCACCACTGGCATCGGCTTGTCGTTTTTCTTTTTGTTCTTCCTCGCCTTTTTATGGTTGTCGTTCAGTGGGGGAGGTATATAATCTAAATCTTTACGTAGATGTCCCCTGCCACATTTGCAGTCGCAGGCTTTGTACGCCAGGTCATAGCCTTTCTTGGTCCACAGGTTCTGAAGTCGTTGTTTCTCACTCCAACTCCTTGCTCGGCCGCAAGATCGAAGAAAAGAGAGCACGGACTGCTCCCATTCTATAAAACAATCTTTATGCATCCACCTACCTAGAGTGCACATATCATTGTTACACACTACTCTGACAGCATCGTACGGATCGGACGGGTCTATAGGGTCGTCAGTGCAGCCGGTAGGCACACAACACTGATGCGCTCGGAGAGTGCCGTTTTCATCATCTTGGTGGTTTTGGTGTTCCATACGATCTCGGTTGTTTACAGCGTAGTGTCCATTCGGCAAGTTGTTGTTGTGTGCATCTTCATGCACGTTTCGATGCCCTTTGTTATGCTTTGAATTCGGCATGTTGCTGCATACAGATGTAAAAATATATTTCTACTTACAGAATAGCTTCTGCTAACGAAGTAATCCACTGAACTGAGAAAAACACGTCTTGCTTTCACTGCATGTACCAGGTTATTCGCAAACTCAGTCGCCGGTTTGTCTGCTACGACGCGTACAGCCCCCCTTCGCCTGCAAGCGAAGCGTTGTTTTGATTCAGCGGAGGTGTGTCGTGCTCTGAATGTAAGCGCGGCTGTCATTGGATGGTTCTTTCCCGACTCCCCGAGAAGCGTCTGTGATTGGATAAACTGTGGTGACCTTGTCAGCCATTAGAGTCTATGCTAATGCCATCTCGCTGTTTACATCGTGGAGTTTCTGGGTCGAGGCCTTTGCTGCAGAGCCTGCGGCCTGCTTGACTTGCCGGCTTTTCATGATCGCCATGATCGGCGTTCACGAAAAGCAGTGATTAGGCCTAGGAAAAAAAATGTGTGAGGGGAAGAAAATAAGATAATGAAGAGAGAAAACATGTTAGTGTGCAGGGTGAGGTGTTAGGGAAGTAGAACTTCGCCTGTAGCCACTAGCTAGCAAGACATAGAGGAACAATCAACTGTTCATAACATATACAGTGAAAAGGCAGTGGGCGCAGACCATTGTTGTTGTCACAATATGACATTATAGCTAGGCCTACTAAAACATACGTACGTCTAGCTTTCACACAGAATTAACCTTGCCTGCCTTCATTGTAAGAGTAGACTTGCCATGCTAACTTATCAGAGCTCAAGATCGAATGGTAGTAAATGAATGAGCTATGGGGGAAAACAAAAACAAAGAAAACAAAACAAAACAAACAACATGGTACAACTCTTCCGGGAAGAGGGGAAAGTATGAGGCAATTAAGTCAATTTGTGCTTTGAAGCTCCCGCGCTTCGAACCTTACATTGTCACCAACCCAGAAACTGAAAAGTGATAAAACTCATCAAAGTAATAAAGCAATCATCAAACATTGATGTGACAAAACATAGAGATGGTATTTACTTATCTACGACCAAATCAAGTTTTGTCTTCCACGCTGCAGTTTTGGCCTTCTCAAACACGCACTTAAAGTTTTGGAAAACCAAACAGCATTCTGTATCTAGTTCTATCCGATATGATAGGGTAGGTTTAAGGTCCATTTGAAAAGCTCTCCGACTTTTCGTCCAATTTAACATTATTATGCACACTGTAAAGATGCAACCTGAGCTCCACAACATAAAGGAACAACAATGTTATAATCACATTGAAAAAAAAAAAAAAACATTTGTTTTATCATCATGTAAATGAGGAATTGTCAATTTTTCCTCCTCTTCTTTTTTGTCTTGTTTTGTTTTTATTGTTGTTGTTGTTGTTGTTGTTGTTGTTGTTGTTGTTGTTGTTGTTGTTGTTGTTGTTGTTGTTGTTGTTGTTGTTGTTGTTTCTTCTTCTTCTTCTTCTTCTTCTTCTTCTTCTTCCTGTTTTTCTTTCCTCCTCCTCCTCCTTCCTCCCTCCCCAAGGTCATTGTTCAGTGAGCGCGCTGAGCATACCACACAGAGGTAACTATCTGCCCTGACCGTGACCCTGCAGTAGGCAGGAGAAAGAGAGAGAGAAAGAGAGAGAGAGAGAGAGAGAGAGAGAGAGAGAGAGAGAGAGAGAATAAGGAGATAGAGAGAGATTTGGTGATTTGTTATTCTGTTGTTTTTTTAGTGTTGTTTTTTGTGCTTGTTTTATTTTGTGATGCGCGATTTAGCGTGATATTTGTTTTGTAAGGTGCTTTGTCTTTCTGACAACATCTCTCACTCTGTCTCTCTGTATGCCTGTGTCTGTCTGTCTGTCTGTCTGTCTATCTGTCTGTCTCTCTGTCTGCCTGTGTCTGTCTGTCTGTCTGTCTGTCTGTCTGTCTATCTGTCTGTCTCTCTGTCTCTCTCTGTCTGTCTGTCTGTCTATCTGTCTGTCTCTCTGTCTCTCTCTGTCTCTGTCTCTCTCTCTCTCTCACACACACACACACTCACTCTCTGTCTCTATCACATTATCATCACTAACACCCGCAGTTAGAATATCGGCTTCCGACGCGGGTTCGAGCCCTGGCGATTGCGCTCCCTACTGGTTGGGTCGGTGTCAGTAAGCTTATAATGTGACCGGATGAGACAGGAGTCATGGCATTCCCACCCTATCTTGTCTGTGGCATCACATAAAATTGTCATATGTTAGTCTTGTGGCCCGTCCACAATATAGTCTATGTAGTGCGGATGTTGGACGTTAAACTAATTCAACAAAAACAACAACAACAACAACCCTTAATCATCGCCTGACTTTTGCGATTCCTGCCCCTCCCTCACCCCCTTTTTTCCCCTGCTCTTTTCTAATCTCTTCTGCCCTGGAACCTCTATCTGCCCAGCCATGTAACTAAAGAATTTAAGACATCGGTTAGACAACAAAAAACATTACGTTTTAATTTGTCTGTTAAAAAGAAGTTCGAGAGTGAGAAAAAAAAATCCAGAAGAAACAGAACAAGGTTGAATAAAGCTTGATTTAAAAAAAACCCCAAAAAAAACAAAACAAAACCGACTCAAATACTTCATCTGGTGTTTCTCGTCCCAGGATACAGCCATGTACTTAGTTGTTTTTTGTTCTGTTTTTACCCAGCAGGGGAACCTTCTCTATTTGCTGGCCGTTTGACATTTTAAAATATTTCCCTGTCGGCCTTGAGGTTGGAAGACTTCACGTGGCTGGCAAGATATTCTTTTTTCTTTTCTTTTGTTTAAACGCCGTTTTACTCTCTCTCTCTCTCTCTCTTTCTTTCTCTCTTTCTCTCTCTCTCTCTCTCTCTCTTTCTCTCTCTTTCTTTCTCTCTCTCTCTCTCTCTCTCTCTCTCTCTCTCCTCTCTCTCTCTCTTTCTTTCTTTCTTTCTTCTCTTTCTTTTCGTTTGTCTCCTGAAAGATCTCTGAGAGAGAAGGCGCTATTCTCTGTGCCTTCACCAGGTCGCACTCGCTAGGGAGATCTTGAGTAGATCTAGGTTTAAATCTAAACTAAATGGACTCCAAAACGGAAGGTTCCTTGTTCGAAACCCACGATTGGTCAAAAAAAAATTTTTTTTTTCGATTTTCTCCCATAGTGGTAGGGTCGCTTTAGAAGAATTTGATCGGATTCGATGAGATAGGATACATGGTATCCAGACACTGTTTCTGTTTGGCAGCTCATAAAGCTGTCTGATCAGATGTTCGACTTTGGACCCGTCCACAATGTGGCTTATAGAGTGATGATTTTGGACGCTTTTAATAAAAAATATACAAACAAAGCAAGCTCAGTAGGTTAGATCTAGTGCTCTGGATTGGTGAGCAGGAGGATTGCAGTTTGAAGCATAGCTAGTGCGCCCAGTCTCCGTATCGTTTTCTTTGCAAACCGGTAACACAAAGACACCTGGACAAATACAAGAAAGAACTTCGCTGGTAGTGTCAGTTTGCTCACACAACCGTGTGGGCATTTCAAGGGCACAATTGGTCGGTTGGTCATACGCATAGATATATTATAGCTATTTATAGATCTATGGCCATACGTTAATTTTTTTTTTACCGAGTCTGATTTAAATCGCGTTATCCACAAGGAAGGGCGATAATAAGGTTTGTGCGTGTGCAATTAGATTGAATCGAAAACTTGACTTGAGCTTTGTTCACGTAGGTTCCAATGGTGGTGATGTAAAGCGTGTTTATGTATGTGCCAGTTGGTTTTTTAACTTCCATCATAACTATGCTATCTTGAGGACGGGTCCAAGATAAAGTCTGATTCTAATTCACATACAATCACTCAGAGACGGAACAAGGATACCAATACTTCTGTCGCAGCTGGGCACATACTGACACCGACCCAACCAGTACCCAAGGTAGGCTTGGCTGGGATTCGAACCCGATATTTCCCCTTAGGAGTTACGTGCTCTACCCCTCTAGGCTACCCTGTCCCCTGTACAAGAGCCTATGTGACTAACTAAAAAGATCGAAGTTGATAGAGTTCATTGGGATTGGGAAAAAATAATAAAAAACAAGGGGGAAAACATATAAAAGAACAAGAGAAAAAAATCAGGTAAAACAAGAAAAAGCAAATGAAATAACCGCGAAAAAATGTAATGAAAAATGAAAACGTGGCAGAGGATGAGAGAGAAAGGGAAACAAGTGAAAGAAAATGTTTCAAGGAGAGGGAGAGTTTGAAAGCAAACGTACCTTCTTCTTCTTCTTCTTCTTTTTCTTCTTCTTCTTCTTCTTCTTCTTCTTCTTCTTCTTCTTCTTCTTCTTCTTCTTCTTCTTCTTCTTCTTCTTCTTCTTCTTCTTCTTCTTCTTCTTCTTCTTCTTCTTCTTCTTCTTCTTCTTCTTCTTCTTCTTCTTCTTCTCTTCTTCTTTGGCGATGATGACGAAGACTAATCTGCTGCTGCTCACGTACAGTAAAACCTTAATATCATACTAGTAATAACCAACATCTCTTTATGTTTATGAACGAGATTGCTTCGGTTCTTATTTTTGTTTGAAAAAAAAAAGACTATTCCCTTGACCATTCACAACCTAGTGCATACAGACACACACTCACCCAAACTCACAACTCACACGCGTGACATTTTGCTCACCTCGACATGATTATCCTCTGCAAATACTGACAGATTCCATCGCCACTTTTTCCTCTCTACCTCAACCTCCCCACTGGTCCATCCCCACGCTTAGTTTCTTCTCTCAATCCTTACCCCCTTGCCCCCCCCCTTCCCAAACCTTTCTTTCTTTTTTCCCCCCATCATACCCCACCTCCATCCGCCTAATCCAAGTTCCCTTGCCCAATCTCTCCAGTTTCCATTCCATTGTAGTGTATGGGACGAGCGGGCTACATGTACTAAACCTGCCATCAATCAAGGTCGCCTCAAGGCCACCAGGGGGTGTGGTACTGTACGCGTGTGTGAGGGTGAGCACAGAGATCGAACTAAGGTCACCACCGCACCGCTCTCTCACATCCACATACTCATTTCCCCATACTAACTCAAGTCACTCGCACTCCACATACACACAAACATCCATTCTCTGTCTGTCTGTCTCTCTCTCTCTCTCTCTCTCTCTCTCTCTCTCTCTCTCTCTCTCTCTCTCTCTCTCTCTCCCCCCCTACACACTATCTATCTATCTGTACCCCCCCCCCCAATACACACACACAAACACACCACACACATACACTCGCACAAACACAGTCAAAGATGGGGAGCTGTCCAGCTGTCCGACCATCTCTTTGAGTCTGCCTGGTCCCAGTTCTACCATGGGCTCTTGTTGTGAAACTTTCCTCGTATCATCTCCATTTCATTTCCTCCTATGAAATGCACTTTTAACTTCCTCATTTCCTCTCCTCTTTTACGGCACTTTGGGAACTTCTGTAAGCCTACGTATTTGCCCAATTTGTTCTCTCTCTCTCTCTCTCTCTCTCTCTCTCTCTCTCTCTCTCTCTCTCTCTTCAGAGGAAACATTTTCTACTAATCTGAGGGTAACAATCATATTTCTTGATGCCTGTCCCCAAGGGAGAGAGAGAAACGGAAGAGGGAGGGGGCTTAGGGAGAGAGAGGCAACAAGGTTGGAGGCAAACAAGAGACGGAGGCAGAGACTGGTACTGATAGAGAACAAGCTCACATAAACATGTCAGAAAAAAAAACAAGAACATTGTCTGTACAATAATTATTTTTCTTCAACGACACGTTTTATGAATGCAGCCTCAACCACCCAAACACGAAGATTCAGCGTAGATAGTATCAGAAAACATGCAATGAGCTTGGAAAATCACCAACATTGCGCCCTAGTTAAATGGATGCAACCCCCGTGGAAAACATTACCTCGTCTTATCTACGGCATTTACACTTTACAATACATTACAGAGAGACTGACAGTGATACACAGCCAAGTCTCGCATATGAACGTCTTGGTAAGTTACGCGTTGGATAGCTGGCCATACTGGCATCTCATTAGGCCTTCATCCCATCAGGTTACTAAGAATAATTGATCATCAGAAATTTGCCACAGCTTGGTCGACATAAAATTATTAGGTAGTTAGACACCAAAGCTTTCCTACTTACAAAACATAATAGTAGTTGGTAGATGAAGAACCAGATAGGTATATATATCTATTTTTTGGTCCTTTTGTTTTGTTTTCTTTGATATATTTCGCAGTGACCAAGAACTCAGAAAGTCTTGCATGATGTGGGAGAGGAAACAAATTTGAGACAGACGCACCAAATGGAAAAAAAATGAGAGAGAGAGAGATGCACTCGTGTATGCCGCACGTGCCACATGCACAGAGCTTTGAAACTCACGCCGCCGGAGGTCACGCGGTGCAAAGGTCAAGGCCAGGCTTGATGGTCAACCCGGCGCCCAGTCCGCCAGTCCCAAGGCCACTTGGCCACTATGGACAACCTTATTTTTTTCGACCATTCCAATCAATCAACAATGATCCTAGATCTAGCTCTAAAGAAGCGAAATATTAGAGGCCCATAGCAAAGACAGTAGGGACAGTCGACTTGCACTGTGGGCTTGTGTTCATGTTTTCTTCCATTTCTAAGCACACAACAAGGACCCTCTCTGTGAGAAAAATTATAATAGACCCAGTAGAGCAATAAAGTGTGGACAGTCGGCATTGCAGCCGGCTAGCCCAGATGACTGACAAGCAAGAGGGTTTAGATTCGAATCTCAGCTGATGATTCCGGTCTCCCAGAATGATTTCTGAGAAAACCTTGGAGACCATATAGCAAAATTATTGAAAATGAATAAATAAAAGCCAAAGGAAAGATAAGGAAAGACCAATTAGCAATATTAGAACCCATTTTAGTAAATAGATAAGTGAGGAACTTACAATTACAATTCATGAAATGAAGGAAAGAGCAGCTAGGATATACTTTTATAGGTTACGAGTGTTTTTACAGGATTCTATGGTTACAAGGTCATTGCTTATTTCTGTATAAAGAAAAGATCAACTAGAGATAAAAGAGTCCATTCCAGTAAATTGACAAAGAACTGCCGTATATTAAAACATTACGAAGTATTTAAGAAAACAGATTATAGAAAATGTACAAAATGTTTCTCCAAGTCTTGTTGGTTTTCTTGGTGACCAACCACTGCTCAAATATGAGAGGATGCCGGTTCGAATCTCACTACACCAATGTTAATTCTTTTTCAACCAAAACTGTACCAGCAAATATATATGCATGCATGGTTGTGATTTTTGCAGTGCTACATAATAATATAATACATGTAGTAATAATCGCTATGGGATCCGATGAGCTTTTCTACACTACGCATAAACCAATTAATAATAACAGGTTTTGCTTATACATCTACCACATTTTTTTAAAAACAATTTCTGACTGTGATATATCTATAGCAATGTTTAATAATATCAATGTGTTTTAAATATTGTTTTTCTAAGTTTTATTTATAACAACTATTTGTGTATAACCTTAAGAGCCTTTTTTTAATATATTTATGCAATCTTTTGCTTTTTAAAAAAAAGTCATTTTAGGGAATTGTGTGTGTAAATGTTTCTTTTTAACACTTTTGTGAGTATGTTTAAAATTGCTGTTAAGCGCTTTGAGCTTTTTGTAGGGAAAGCGCTTTATAAATAAACATTATTATTATTATTATTATTATTATTATTATTATTATTATTATTATTATTATTATTATTATTATTATTATTAT
>RQTK01000810.1:22185-34401 GCA_003991915.1 Elysia chlorotica | reverse complement strand
CAGACAGACAAACAGACAGACAGACAGACAGACAGACAGACAGACAGGCAGAGAAACAAACAAACATACAGACAGAACAAAATATAATTGTTATCTTATATTCAATATTGGGTTTCTGAGAAATTCTCAAACAAAAATTAAACACATTCAGAACAATGCGACTACAAGAGTTTCAAACTAGAACCATCGGTCAGATCTATTTCAACCTGGTTTGTTTTGTTTGTTTGTTTTGCTTCTTTATCTTGTTTGTTTTGCTTCTCTATCTTGTTTGTTTTATTTGTTTGTTTGTTTGTTTGTTTGTTGCTTAGCGCCCAACGTCAGCACTTTTATTACAGATGGTGATACATGTAGAGGGAGAATATCCTCAAAATTCTTTGTTTAGCCCTACTCTGTGAGTGAGCTCCCTTAGTTTGACACTTGCACAAACTACTGAGGACTTCGTGCTGTGAGCCAAGACCCAGGACATTGCTCCCAAGATTGCTCCAGGTCACCTGGCGTTAGGCAAGGACGCTCTAACTTATCATTGGTCTCTTTTGGTTTGTTGTTTTTTGTTGTTGTTGCTTTTGTTTTTGGCTCCTGGTTGTGTTTAGATAATAGAAAAAATCCATAATTAAAGTCTTTGGGATCACAAAATTTGTTCACATTATGCAAAACAGATCACCTCCCTTGCCCGCAATAAAAGAGATAAGCAGGAATTTTTTCAAGTTTCTTTGGAAAAAAGATACAAGAACAAAAAAGCTTTTGAAAAGGTCCCAAGAATCTCGCGGGGGGTTCAAGACTACACGGAACTTTTGTTTTATTCATTGTGCCCAGGTGAGTACGCTATGGCCATACACAAAATCTAAGGTTCAAGTTCATCTCGAGCCCATGTGCAGCTCGATAAAAAAATTAGTTATCCTGGGCATAATAAAGAGAGGTGGATTGAGTAATAACTAGATTGAAAAAATTAGGCAATTCCTATAGAGAAGCATACCGTATCTAAAATTGATTTAATATGGAAAATGTCCCATTTGCTGGGATAGCAACATAGTAAC
The DNA here is from genome assembly GCA_003991915.1 of Elysia chlorotica. Taxonomy (NCBI): domain Eukaryota; kingdom Metazoa; phylum Mollusca; class Gastropoda; family Plakobranchidae; genus Elysia; species Elysia chlorotica. The sequence goes on along the minus strand of RQTK01000810.1, from coordinate 33,367 downwards.
AATCAACAAAATAGAAGAAGGAAAACAGACAATGACGGGAGGAAAAAAAACACAGGAAAAGGTTGCAAAGTCTGAACAAAACAAAAAAAACGCTAGCACTAGTAATTTTATTCATCTTTTAAAGTGTTTTCTTTCCTTTGGTGCATCCTGAGCGTTTTTTTTTTCGATTGTTCGAATCCTTAATACATTATATTACTGAATATTACAATACCTAGTTATCCTATAGAGTTGAAACATATAAAGTCTACATCCATGAACTTCCTCAATGGTTTTGTTTTGTTTTACATAACGGGAAATAATGAATGGTTTTTTATTTTGTTTCATAGAATGGGAAATAATGAATGGGTTTTTTTTTGTTTTATATAACGGGAAATAATGAATGGTTTTTTATTTTGTTTCATAGAATGGGAAATAATTAATGGGTTTGTTTTGTTTTATGTAACGGGAAATAATAAATGGTTTTTTATTTTGTTTCATAGAGTGGGAAATAATGAATGGTTATTTAGTTTGTTTCATAGAGTGGGAAATAATGAATGGTTTGTTTTATTTTGTTTCATATAACGGGAAATAATGAATGTTTATTTATTTTGTTTCATAGAATGGGAAATAATGAATGTTTATTTATTTTGTTTCATAGAATGGGAAATAATGAATGGTTTTTTTTTTTGTTTCATATAACGGGAAATAATGAATGGTTATTTAGTTTGTTTCATAGAATGGGAAATAATGAATGGTTATTTATTTTGTTTCATATAACGGGAAATAAAGAATGTTTTTTTTATTTTGTTTCATAGAATGGGAAATAATGAATGGTTATTTAGTTTGTTTCATAGAATGGGAAATAATGAATGGTTATTTAGTTTGTTTCATAGAATGGGGAATAAAACAGCGGGGAGCGGGATTCGAAACGCGAGGGGTGAGCTTAGCACGCTGGTTGAACCAATAAATAAACTGTCTCTATAAACTGTGTCGGAAAATTCGAAATTACACGGATAAAAGAGGATAGATACGAACAGCAACGATTAATTCTGTTATGTTTAATCATTTTTTTAAATGTATCAATTTCAATAAGCTGCCGTGCATAATGATCACAAGTATGAAAATCATAAGAGTTCCTGGTAAAGCACTTGCTGTCTATATGTTAAATGAATAAATGCATTTGTAAAAACGTATATATAGCTGTTATTTCTTATAAATATCAAATGAAACATTACAATGTGGCATATACTTGCAAATTTCCTATACCTGAGCAAAACTCTGAACCAAATTAGAAAAAATAAAAATTACAACTAATTGTGTATTGCTAGCCGGGTAGTTTCGAGGCATTAGCCAAACGTAATTTCTAGTCTTCATTTCACTGAAGTTAGAGGAAAAGACAGAGGGATATAGAGAGCACAGGAGGGGGAAAGGCAAGAGAAAGAGAGGTAATGAGAAGGAGGTAGAGGGAGCAATAGCTTTTGAACAAATACTGTTGACGTTTGGACTCAATACAACGTGCACACGAATCCCTGTATGGGAATTTTGATAAATGAACCTATTTTCAAAAACAAGTACTTTAACTATAAAGGCAACTTTCTTTTTATAAAATATTGTATCAAGCGAAATATTATTTTCAAAAACAAGTACTTTAACTATAAAGGCAACTTTCTTTTTATAAAATATTGTATCAAGCGAAATATTCTGCTCGTCATGGACATATGTAAAGACTAAGGGTAAAATCAATACTATTCTAACTCGCTACCAGCTCGCTACTATACTGTAGTTTGATCTGTAATGCGATGCCTAAAGTAATGGTGAGAAATGACGTAACACAAACAAGGTATCTAAGCTTCAAGATTTACAAGGCAGGAAAACCAGGCAGAATGAAATTTGCAGTCGTGATCAAAGAATATGAAACAACACATGCAGTGTCCTTTTAGGATAAAAAAAAAAGTTAATGTCATATTAGATTGAAGGAGAGACATTGGGCGTTGGTCATGGAATGAACAAAAGAAAAAAAAACTGCGCATTCTTATCTGGAAAATTGTCAATAATATTATTTCTCCTACCTAAAAGCATCTGGCAAAGTGGCATCATCATCATCATCATCATCATCATCATTATCATCATCATCATCATCATCATCATCATCATCATCATCATCATCATCATCAGGTATCGTGGTGAAATGACTTTGATAAATGAACCTATATATTTATGAAGAAGGCTTGAGGATATTAACTATAAAGGCAACGTTCTTTTTATAAAAGATTGTATCAAGCGAAATATTCTGCTCGTCATGGATATATGTAAAGACGGCAGGTTAAAACCATACAAAGACTTTGTAAGGCAAAATCAATACTAGCCTAAATCGCTACCAGCTCGCTACTATACTGTAGTTTGATCTGTAATGCGATGCCAACTCGCTACTATACTGCAGTTTGATCTGTAATGCGATGCCAACTCGCTACTATACTGTAGTTTGATCTGAAATCGATACCAGCTCGCTACTATACTGTAGTTTGATCTGTAATGCGATGCCAACTCGCTACTATACTGTAGTTTGATCTGTAATGCGATGCCAACTCGCTACTATACTGTAGTTTGATCTGTAATGCGATGCCAACTCGCTACTATACTGTAGTTTGATCTGTAATGCGATGCCAACTCGCTACTATACTGTAGTTTGATCTGTAATGCGATGCCAACTCGCTACTATACTGCAGTTTGATCTGTAATGCGATGCCAACTCGCTACTATACTGCAGTTTGATCTGTAATGCGATGCCAGCTCGCTACTATACTGTAGTTTGATCTGTAATGCGATGCCAACTCGCTACTATACTGCAGTTTGATCTGTAATGCGATGCCAACTCGCTACTATACTGCAGTTTGATCTGTAATGCGATGCCAACTCGCTACTATACTGTAGTTTGATCTGTAATGCGATGCCAACTCGCTACTATACTGTAGTTTGATCTGTAATGCGATGCCAACTCGCTACTATACTGTAGTTTGATCTGTAATGCGATGCCAACTCGCTACTATACTGTAGTTTGATCTGTAATGCGATGCCAACTCGCTACTAGTACTGTAGTTTGATCTGTAATGCGATACCTAAAGAAATGGTGAGAAATGACACAACACAAACCACGTATTTAAGCTTCAAGAATTACAAGGTAGGAGAACTAGGCATAACGAAATTTGCAGCCATGATCAAAGAATATGAAACATCATATGCAGTGTCCTTTTGGGATTAAAAAAAAGTTAATGTCATAGATTGAATGAGAGACATTGGGCGTTGGTCATGGAATGAACAAAAGAAAAAAAAACTGCGCGTTAGAAAAATAATAAATTGATTACAGAGAGAGAGAGAGAGAGAGAGAGAGAGAGATTGATTGATTGATTGATGTTTATTGGTTCGTTGGGCTTCTCACCCTTAACAAACATGACAAAAAAATACAATTTTACAATGTTCAAGAAAAAGATAACAAAATGGTAACATCACTTTCGATTTGCTCTCTCAGTCCATTCACCCAATTTATGAAGCTTTTGAGTAACTTTTAGTTATAAACGAGCTTTCAGTTTGATAATTTGTGCTCTTATTTTTGGGGATAGGTAATTTAGTCTACATTTTATCACATAGACATATCAGGGAATATAATAATTTATCCAAATTTACAGTTCACATCGTACAGATAGCAATCAAAGAGAAAGAGAGAGAGAGAGAGAGAGAGAGAGAGAGAGAGAGAGAGAGAGAGAGAGGGAGAGAGAGAGAGAGAATTATAAAAAGAATAAAATAAATAAAACGTTAAAATCGGGCTACGGAGAAAATGATGGTAAAAAAACAGGCGAAGGATTGAAAAAGCCATCGAATTTTAGGATACGAAGATATAAAGGAATTAAAACAAAACAAAAACAAAAATATTTGAGGTTCATTCGGTGGTAGTTCAGGAAATTTACTGTAAAAGCAGTGTTGAAGGACTTGAACCAACAACCTCTCACTCTCAAGGTTTGAATTTTACCGTTCAAGAGGACAGTCCGGACAACAGCCCCGAATGGTAAAAGATAAAACTATGGAGAAGAGAAAGGAAAAATAGGATTAAAACCAACAAACAAAACAAACAAACAAACAAAATTAAAAAAATAAAAGTACCTTTTATTTCGGCTATTTAATTTTCTTTTGAATTAAATTAGTGACTTATTTCATAGGTAAAACGATCCATGGTGTTTTTCCTCTTAATTCAAAATAAAATTTGCAACGATCTTTCACGCCACTTATAAGCATGTCGCATCTGATATGAACTCTCGACCCATGTGTCACACTGGTTCGTTATTAAATAATTTTAAAAGAGAAATTGTGTGATCATAATATTTATATTTAAAAAAAAGAACCAATACAATCAGATCATTAACTAGGAATCGTTTCAAATAAGGAAAATATAATTATACAAGCAAGTACAAAATAGAATGTTACACGGCCCATTATTCTGTAGCATTAACTTATTAGAACATCATGGGAACAACATAGCCGTTACCGTGCTGACGTGCCGTAAAACAAACTCACTCACTTACTCACTCAAAAATCTAAGCCGAAAAGAAACAACAACAAAAAACAATGAACCAAGAACTCTGACGAACGATGCAGGAGGGCGTGCTAAAATTAATGTTTCAAACTTCAATATTGATTGCGCGAAAACTTGTTGAATCAAAGAAAGTCCCTACACTTTGTAGTGGTGTTGCTGCTGGTGGTGATGGCGTTTTTGTTTTGTTTTGTTTGTTGTTGTTGTTGTTGTTGTTGTTGTTGTTGTTGTTGTTGTTTTTTGTTTTGTTTGTTGTTGTTGTTGTTGTTGTTGTTGTTGTTGTTGTTGTTGTTGTTGTTGTTGTTTTTGTTTTTTTTTTTTTTTTTTTTTTTTTTTTTTTTTTTTGGGGGTAACTGGATTTAAGAAAACAAATGTAATAGTGTGGAGAGCACTGACGCAGTAGGTAGGGTGCCAAATTGTAAACACAGGGCCTTGAAAACTCAAGTTAACGAACTCACTGAGCGTACCACAACTTCATTTTCTTTTGATCGATTAACAATTTACAAACAGCGCTTTGTGGCAAAAAATACTGTATTTCAGGAGATAATCAGGAAACAAACAACAACAATACTGTGTGGGTCTCTAGGTGAACAGTTGTTCCTGTCGGGGCAGATTGAGACCACACAGAACCGTTCACGGCGACTGGAGGCGCTGTTTGTTTGTGTGTGCTCCGCGTTACTAAACTGACCCAGTTCATTCGTCACATAGAAACATCAAGCGAGGCATTGTTGTGAGGAAAGCTTTTCTCCCCGTGCGCGCCTCATCCTGAGACCTGTACACCCGTGTCGTGGAAGTTTTGCTTGTGTTGGCAGTGCGTTCTCAGTTCCAGGTAGGGCGTGTTTTGAAAGACGCCGACAGAAAAGCCGCGGGAGGGATACAGAGAAAGAGATAGACAGGCATACAGAGAAAGAGATAGACAGGCATACAGAGAAAGAGATAGACAGGCATACAGAGAAAGAGATAGACAGGCATACAGAGAAAGAGATAGACAGGCATACAGAGAAAGAGATAGACAGGCATACAGAGAAAGAGATAGACAGGCATACAGAGAAAGAGATAGACAGGCATACAGAGAAAGAGATAGACAGGCATACAGAGAAAGAGATAGACAGGCATACAGAGAAAGAGATAGACAGGCATACAGAGAAAGAGATAGACAGGCATACAGAGAAAGAGATAGACAGGCATACAGAGAAAGAGATAGACAGGCATACAGAGAAAGAGATAGACAGGCATACAGAGAAAGAGATAGACAGGCATACAGAGAAAGAGATAGACAGGCATACAGAGAAAGAGATAGACAGGCATACAGAGAAAGAGATAGACAGGCATACAGAGAAAGAGATAGACAGGCATACAGAGAAAGAGATAGACAGGCATACAGAGAAAGAGATAGACAGGCATACAGAGAAAGAGATAGACAGGCATACAGAGAAAGAGATAGACAGGCATACAGAGAAAGAGATAGACAGGCATACAGAGAAAGAGATAGACAGGCATACAGAGAAAGAGATAGACAGACATACAAAGAAAGAGATAGACAGGCATACAGAGAAAGAGATAGACAGGCATACAGAGAAAGAGATAGACAGGCATACAGAGAAAGAGATAGACAGGCATACAGAGAAAGAGATAGACAGGCATACAGAGAAAGAGATAGACAGGCATACAGAGAAAGAGATAGACAGGCATACAGAGAAAGAGATAGACAGGCATACAGAGAAAGAGATAGACAGGCATACAGAGAAAGAGATAGACAGGCATACAGAGAAAGAGATAGACAGGCATACAGAGAAAGAGATAGACAGGCATACAGAGAAAGAGATAGACAGGCATACAGAGAAAGAGATAGACAGGCATACAGAGAAAGAGATAGACAGGCATACAGAGAAAGAGATAGACAGGCATACAGAGAAAGAGATAGACAGGCATACAGAGAAAGAGATAGACAGGCATACAGAGAAAGAGATAGACAGGCATACAGAGAAAGAGATAGACAGGCATACAGAGAAAGAGATAGACAGGCATACAGAGAAAGAGATAGACAGGCATACAGAGAAAGAGATAGACAGGCATACAGAGAAAGAGATAGACAGGCATACAGAGAAAGAGATAGACAGACATACAGAGAAAGAGATAGACAGGCATACAGAGAAAGAGATAGACAGACATACAGAGAAAGAGATAGACAGGCATACAGAGAAAGAGATAGACAGACATACAGAGAAAGAGATAGACAGGCATACAGAGAAAGAGATAGACAGACATACAGAGAAAGAGATAGACAGGCATAGAGAGAAAGAGATAGACAGGCATACAGAGAAAGAGATAGACAGACATACAGAGAAAGAGATAGACAGGCATAGAGAGAAAGAGATAGACAGGCATACAGAGAAAGAGATAGACAGACATACAGAGAAAGAGATAGACAGGCATAGAGAGAAAGAGATAGACAGGCATACAGAGAAAGAGATAGACAGACATACAGAGAAAGAGATAGACAGGCATAGAGAGAAAGAGATAGACAGGCATACAGAGAAAGAGATAGACAGACATACAGAGAAAGAGATAGACAGGCATAGAGAGAAAGAGATAGACAGGCATACAGAGAAAGAGATAGACAGACATACAGAGAAAGAGATAGACAGGCATAGAGAGAAAGAGATAGACAGGCATACAGAGAAAGAGATAGACAGACATACAGAGAAAGAGATAGACAGGCATACAGAGAAAGAGATAGACAGGCATACAGAGAAAGAGATAGACAGGCATACAGAGAAAGAGATAGACAGGCATACAGAGAAAGAGATAGACAGGCATACAGAGAAAGAGATAGACAGGCATACAGAGAAAGAGATAGACAGGCAGTCAGAAAAAAGGTAGATAGACATCAGAGAGAGAGAGACAGATAGACAGACAGACACAGAAAGAGATAGACAGGCAGTCAAAGAAAGAGATACATAGGCAGCAAAGAGAGACAGACAAAAAAACAGTCAGAGAAAGAGAGAAACGAACAGACAGTTAGAGAAAGAGACAGACAGACAGCACATAGTGACAGACAGATAGTTAGAAAAAGAGAGATACATGTACACAGTCAGAGAAAGAGATAAACAGACCGCAGAGAGAGAGAGAGGTAGACAACCCTATAAAGAGAGAGAAACAGATAGCAGACAGATAGCAGACAGTCATAGAAAGAGAGAGACAGATAGACAGTCAGGAAAAGAGATAGACACACAACAGAGAGAGAGAGAGAGACAGATAGACAGTCAGGAAAAGAGAGAGATCTGGGTCCTAGCAGGAAGTTGGCGCACAGGTGACTGGCACAGGTGACCGGTGACCCTAGTGACTAATGCTGACGTCATGACACAAGGCGCCCATCCATGCGGGGGCCAGGAAACTTTCCTCGGTCTCCCAAAACTTTCGACATTTTGACTTTCACATGCGGCAGATTAAGAGCCGCAGGATTTCTGTCTGTGGCGAGAAGGGTGCAGCGTGGAGCATATTAGTACACCACATAGTGAGAGGGAGGTGGGGAGGGAAAGCATATTAGTACATCACAGAGTGAGAGGGAGGTGGGGAGGGAAAGCATATTAGTACATCACAGAGTGAGAGGGAGGTGGGGAGGGAAAGCATATTAGTCCATTACATAGTGAGAGGGAGGTGGGGAGGGAAAGCATATTAGTCCATTACATAGTGAGAGGGAGGTGGGGAGGGAAAGCATATTAGTACATCACAGAGTGAGAGGGAGGTGGGGAGGGAAAGCATATTAGTACATCACAGAGTGAGAGGGAGGTGGGGAGGGAAAGCATATTAGTCCATTACATAGTGAGAGGGAGGTGGGGAGGGAAAGGGCGTGAGAGAGAAAGGAGGTACTATAGAGAATACCATATGTGTAAGGTTGTAAGCCACACCCGCCGAGGTTACATGAGGAGTCCAGACCTCCTACCTACCATTAGATCAAAGAGGAAGGAGGTGGGGAGGCAGACTGGCATGCTGGGGGGGAAACTGGCGAGAAAAAGTCTGTGTTTCACGGATCAGTTAGGTCCCTTGGATTCTTCGTGCCCATTGGCAGCATTATTGTTTGATTTTAGTGTGAATGTCGATGGCGTCCAAAGACTGGCCTTCGCTAGTGTCACGTGCTGCCACGCCGCCTCACACGCTCACGTGACACGGATACGGACCCGGACAACTCGCTCAGGCTCCGAAACCTGGGAGCTCCCGAGTTCAGGGGGATTCGTTAGGCAATTTGAGAGGATGAGGGGGGGGGGAGAAAATAAGGGCTAGAGTGACAGGTGTGGAGGGGGAGGAAGCAGAGAAATCGGGGGCTAGACCTGAATGAGATAGAGATGGTTGTAGTAGTAGTTGTAGTTGATTTGATTTTACGTCCAACATCAGGACTGTATAGCCTATATTGTGGACGGGCCCCAAGACTATCGTCTGACAATAAGCGGAGAGAAAGTGTTGCTTTCAGCCCTCGCCCATGACATGTGCCCGCTAGCCACAGCTCCCTAAGCTACCGGTCTGGTACTTTACTAGTGTTTGACATATGCCCGCTAGCCACAGCTCCCTAAGCTACCGGTCTGGTACTTTACTAGTGTTTGACATATGCCCGCTAGCCACAGCTCCCTAAGCTACCGGTCTGGTACTTTACTAGTGTTTGACATATGCCCGCTAGCCACAGCTCCCTAAGCTACCGGTCTGGTACTTTACTAGTGTTTGACATATGCCCGCTAGCCACAGCTCCCTAAGCTACCGGTCTGGTACTTTACTAGTGTTTGACATATGCCCGCTAGCCACAGCTCCCTAAGCTACCGGTCTGGTACTTTACTAGTGTTTGACATATGCCCGCTAGCCACAGCTCCCTAAGCTACCGGTCTGGTACCTTACTAGTGTTTGACATATGCCCGCTAGCCACAGCTCCCTAAGCTACCGGTCTGGTACCTTACTAGTGTTTGACATATGCCCGCTAGCCACAGCTCCCTAAGCTACCGGTCTGGTACTTTACTAGTGTTTGACCACGGGGCGCTACATGTCCAGTAGTGTACAGTGCACTGTCCTTGGAAACAAGCGATACACGGGGCGCTACATGTTGATGATTGAACCTGGTGAATCAACAAAGTCTCCTCCTCTTTCTATCACGGTGAGTTGGCGATCATGACAGAGAAAGAGAGATGCAGATAGACAGCCAAAGAAAGAGATAGACAGGCAGACAGTTAGAGAAAGAGATAGACAGACATACAGTTGAAGAAAGAGATAGACAGACAGACAGTTAGAGAAAGAGATAGATAGACATCAGAGAGAGACAAATAGACAGACAGACAGTCAGAAAAAAAGATAGATAGACATGAGAGTGAGACAAATAGACAGACAGACAGACAGAGAAAGAGATAGACCGGCAGTCAGAGAAAGAGATAGACAGACAGACAGTCAAAGAAAGAGATGGAGAGACATCAGAGAGAGACAGATAGACAGACTGACAGAGAAAGAGATAAAAAAACAGCAGAGAAAGAGACAGATAGACAGTCAGAGAAAGAGAGAGATAGACAGTCAGAGAAAGAGACAGATAGACAGTCAGAGAAATAGACAGATAGACAGTCAGAGAAAGAGACAGACAGACAGTAAGAGAAAGAGACAGATAGACAGTCAGAGAAAGAGACAGAGAGACAGTCAGAGAAAGAGACAGATAGACAGTAAGAGAAAGAGACAGATAGACAGTGAGAGAAAGAGACAGACAGACACCATATTGTAGAGAGAGATAGACATTCAGAAAAAGAGAGAAACAGGCAGAGGGAGAGAGAAATAGACAGTCAGAGAAAGAGACAGATAGACAGTCAGAGAAAGAGACAGACAGACAGTCAGAGAAAGAGAGAAAGAGACAGACCGTCAGAGAAAGAGACAGACAGTCAGAGAAAGAGACAGACAGACAGTCAGAGAAAGAGACAGACAGACAGTCAGAGAAAGAGAGAAAGAGACAGACAGTCAGAGAAAGAGACAGACAGACAGACAGAGAGAGAAACAGAGAGACAGTCAGAGAAAGAGAGAGACAGACAGACAGTCAGAGAAAAAGACAAACAAACAGACAGTCAGAGAGAAAGAGAGAAACAGACGGCGGGAGAGACATCCACTAGAGCTGGAGACATGTCCGCATGATGAGTTGATCAGGTCCCAGCGCTGATTCGTGGTCTGTCCTGATCCACCTGTGATTAGTCTAGATCTACCTGCGCTGTGTCTACATCTACCCGTGATTAGTCTAGCTCTACCTGTGATCAGTCCTGATCCACCTGTGATTAGTCTAGCTCTACCTGTGATTAGTCTAGCTCTACCTGTGATTAGTCTAGATCCACCTGTGATTAGTCTAGCTCTACCTGTGATTAGTCTAGCTCTACCTGTGATTAGTCTAGCTCTACCTGTGATTAGTCTAGCTCTACCTGTGATTAGTCTAGCTCTACCTGTGATTAGTCTAGCTCTACCTGTGATTAGTCTAGCTCTACCTGTGATTAGTCTAGCTCTACCTGTGATTAGTCTAGCTCTACCTGTGATTAGTCTAGCTCTACCTGTGATTAGTCTAGCTCTACCTGTGATTAGTCTAGCTCTACCTGTGATTAGTCTAGCTCTACCTGT
>RQTK01000809.1:219142-238944 GCA_003991915.1 Elysia chlorotica | reverse complement strand
TGTATCTATCCATCTATCGATCTGTCCATCTCTACCTCCCCAGGTGATGTATCTATCCATCTGTCGATCTGTCCATCTCTACCTCCCCAGGTGATGTATCTATCCATCTGTCCATCTGTCCATCTATACCTCCCCAGGTGATGTATCTGTCTATCTATCCATCTCTACCTCCCCAAGCAATTTATCTGTCCATCTCTACCTCCCCAGGTGATGTATCTGTCTATCTATCCATCTCTACCTCCCCAAGCAATATATCCATCCATCTGTCTATCTCTACCTCCCCAGGTGATGTATCTATCCATCTGTCCATCTGTCTATCTGTCTATCTGTCTATCTCTACCTCCCCAGGTGATGTATCTGTCCATCTATCCATCTGTCCATCTCTACCTCCGCAGGTGATGTATCTGTCCATCTGCCCATCTGTCCATCTCTACCTCCCCAAGCGATATATCTGTCCATCTGTCCATCTGCCCATCTGTCCATTTCTACCTCCCCAAGTGTTGTATCTATCCATCTATCGATCTGTCCATCTCTACCTCCCCAGGTGATGTATCTTCATCTATCCATCTGTCCATCTCTACCTCCCCAGGTGATATATCTGTCCATCTATCCATCTGTCCATCTCTACCTCCCCAGGTGATGTATCTGTCCATCTGTCCATCTGTCCATCTCTACCTCCCCAGGTGATGTATCTGTCCATCTATCCATCTGTCCATCTTTACCTCCTCAGGTGATATATCTGTCCATCTATCCATCTGTCCATCTTTACCTCCTCAGGTGATATATCTGTCCATCTGTCCATCTGTCCATCTCTACCTCCCCAAGGTATATATCTATCCATCTGTTCATCTGTCCATCTCTCCATCTGTCCATCTCTACCTCCCCAAGGTATATATCTATCCATCTGTCCATCTCTACCTTCCCAGGTGATGTATCTATCCATCTCTCCATCTGTCCATCTCTACCTCCCCAGGACTACGTAGATAAGTAGAGAGGTAGACAGGTAGAGATGGAGGGGTCCAGATGCATCTATTCATCTCTCCATCTGTCCATCTCTACCTCCCCAGGTAATGCATCTATTCATCTCTCCATCTGTCCATCTCTACCTCCTCAGGTGATGCATCTATTTATCTCTCCATCTGTCCATCTCTACCTCCTCAGGTGATGTATCTATCCATGTGTCCATCTGTCCATCTGTCCATCTCTACCTCCCCAGGTGATGTATCTGTCCATCTCTACCTCCCCAAGGGATATATCCATTTTAGGGAGGGACATATATATATATATCCATCTGTCTCTACCTCCCAAGGTGATGTATCTCTCCATCTATCCATCTGTCGATCTCTACCTCCTCAGGTGATGCAGCTGTCCATCTCTACCTCCCCAGGTGGTGTATCTGTCCATCTCTACCTCCTCAGGTTATGTATCTGTCCATCTCTACCTCTCCAGGTGATATATCTATCGATCTGTCCATCTCTACCTCCCCAGGTGATGTATCTCTCCATACTTGCCAGCATGCAGGAACTGGCTCTGCTGGTGGTTGTCATGGGAGCCGGGGTGTTGTTGTTTGGGAGCGCCCTCTACATCGCCGAGGGCTTCAGCACGCCAGACACGGAGCCCCTGCAGTTCAAGAGTATACCGGAAGCCATGTGGTGGGCCATCATCACCATGACAACCGTCGGGTAAACACGATTGTATAAATGTACTGTAAAAAAAGTCATGAATCGTCAAGCAAGAAATATTATTAGTAACGTCTTGTTTCTTGTGCTGGTTCATTCTACGCTTCACGTGTGTGTGTCTGTGTGTGTGTGTCTGTGTGTGTGTGTGGGTGTGCTTTGTAAGTGAAGCAAATTTTGCCTTACGCCCCTGCGTGGGGGCGCGGTGGCCCTGGGGTAGAACATCGGCTTCCGACGCAAAAGGTCGTGTGTTACCCTGGGATTTTGCTCCTACTGGTTGGTCGGTGTCAGTTTAATGTGACCGCTGAGACAGGAGTCATGGTATCCCCGCCCTGTTTCGTGTGTGGTAGCACATAAAATTGTCAGACGTCAGTCTTGGGTTCCGTCCACGATATCGCCGATATAGTGCTAATGTTGGACGTTAAACCAACTCAACTCAACTCAATTCAACCCCTGCGTTGTTATGCCGAGACAGATGTTCAATGTTTAGTATGTCAACTTTTTACGTGCTGCTAAATATAGCATCAACAACTTCTGTGTCAGCCAATCGCATAGTTACACTGAACCCAATCCAGCCAATAGGGAGACAAGACTTTCTGACTGCGAGATAAAGATTAGTTGTTTTTTTCTTCTTCAAACTTCATACAATCTTGATAGCAATTTGGCACAGTTCTAAATGTGGGCGTATGGGTTTTCCCATTTCAGACCATGCCTACTTTCGTTATCTGGCCAACGTGAAAGTGATTTACTAACAAATTATTGTGAGTCAATTAGTTAGTACTGATAAGACGGACTCTTAGCGTTGCGGGGGAGGCGAGAACGCAAAAACGCAAGATGGCTTTTTGAATGTTCATAAACAGTGGGTTAATTTAGTTGTTTTTTGACAGAGGCCTTCAATCTGCGATAAGCTATGCAAGTAAATGCTAAAGGGGAGATGGTATTAGTTTTTGTGTTGATACATTTGGCTTTTCTGATATGAGGTGGGCTTAGCTTTTGTAACACGAGAAAGTGTATTGATTATTCCTGTTATGGAAAAGTGTACTTAGTTTTCTAATAGTTAATAAATCAACGTATTTTTGCAATTTAAATACTCCCTGTCAGTTAAAGGAATTTGGAGTGTTTCTCTGTTGTATTTAAAGGTGTGGGTCTTATATTTCTTTTCTGTTGTGTGTTGTTGGTCTGTTGTGTCTCATTTCCTGTGAATTAATTCCGCCTGATTCTTTATAAATGCGTGTATGCATGCCTATCTCTAACTCTTTCCATCGTGCTGTTTTCTTCTGTCAAATTGTCTGATTGTCTGTTTCTCCTTCTCTGTCTGTCTCTTTTCTTTCATGTTCTATATTTGTCTGCCCCCTCCTCCTCCATAATTCATGATATATATTTGTCGTTCCTTCCATTCATGAACCACATTTGTCTGCCCCTGAATTCTTGGTCTATATTTGTCCCTCTGTCTCCATTCATAATCCACATTTGTCTGTATCTCCATTATTGATATTTATGACTGTGTGTCTGTACCTCCATTAATGACCTATAATTATTTGTCTGTCCCTCCATTATTGACCTATATTTGTCTGTCCCTCCATTATTGACCTATATTTGTCTGTCCCTCCATTGTTGACCTATATGTGTCTGTCCCTCCATTATTGACCTATAATTATTTGTCTGTCCCTCCATTATTGACCTATATTTCTCTGTCCCTCCATAATTGACCTAAATATGTCTGTCCCTCCATTCATGATATATATTTGTCTGTCCCTCCATTATTGACCTTTTTTTGTCTGTCCCTCTATTCATGATTTATATTTGTCCCTCTCTTTCCATTATTGATATCTCTGTCCCTCCATAATTGACCTAAATATGTCTGTCCCTCCATTCATGATATATATTTGTCTGTCCCTCCATTATTGACCTATATTTCTCTGTCCCTCCATAATTGACCTAAATATGTCTGTCCCTCCATTCATGATATATATTTGTCTGTCCCTCCATTATTGACCTATATTTCTCTGTCCCTCCATAATTGACCTAAATATGTCTGTCCCTCCATTCATGATATATATTTGTCTGTCCCTCCATTATTGACCTATAATTATTTGTAAAGCCCCTCATTAATGACCTATATTTCTCTGTCGATGATTGACCTCCATGATTGACCTACATATGTGTGTCCTGACCCCCAGGTACGGAGACTACTACCCAGTGCACGCCGCGGGCTACGTTGTCGGTGCCGTCTGCGCGGTGTCCGGTCTGCTCCTGGTCGCCATGCCCATCGCCATCGTCGCCTCCAACTTCTCGCTCTTCTACGACAACATGTCATCACGTGACCAGAGCCTCCGCCGTCAGGCCATGCTGGGACAGATGATCGGCATTGCCATGGCAACCCGAGGAGGAGCGGCCGGAACCGGAAATGACAAAGGCGGAGCAGGACCACCGGAAGTGGAATCTATGAAGATGCCTAAAAGGATACATGTATCTGGTGGAAGAAAAGACAATATTGGGAAAGATGCTGATGACGGTGGAGGGTTAGAAAAGTCGGTTTCAAGATCACATGAGGTCTTAACAGAAAACGGCCATATAAAGACGTCCATGAAAGACGTGAGTCCGAGGAGGGGTACAGGTGATAGCTACGCCTCACGACGGGACAGGCACGTCCATAAACCGTCAGGTACATCTAGGCAAGATAGCAACTCGCAAAGAAGCAGGACTTCTAAGGGGAGTGATGGAATAGTGGGCGATATGAATCTTGCCGATGATGTCAAGTTCAACAGATCTAGAAACACTGACGGGGAGTTTGGTTCGGTGAAGTTTGGCGACAGAGCTCCAATAACGGTTGGTTATGTGGGTATGCGTGCTGACGGTGTAACAAAGGACCATCCAGAACCCAGGCATAGATCTAGATCCAGCGAAAGACGAATTCCGCGGGTTCTCAACTTAGTAATGTAGGTTAATGTAGGCTTTAGGGAATTTGCTATTTGTGCAGTTTGTTGTTGGTGATAGTTACATAGGCAGATGAAAAGCTGGTCATTTGGCTTTCTGTTTGGCTAAATTGGCCGTAATGCCGAAAATGAATTTAGTCTGTATGTACCAACGAATACCTTTCTTATAACACAAAGCAGGATAATGTTTGGGTGTCAATGACTACTTAAAGACCTGGAATATCCTGAAAATTGCTGGTGTATTTGTGTAGCCCCACTGGTCCGGGATGTTGTTCAAGGCTTTCTGTGGAGATCCTGACACCAGAAACAGATATTGGAAGCTTTGCTGGAACTGTCCATGCCACTGCTGCTAATTCCGAGGATACCATTAGTCTCACCAAAGTTGAAAGATTCAAAGGATGTCGAATCTCAATTGTAAAGTGCTAAAGATTTAGAGTATTCCACAAACAGATATCGGAAGCTTTGCTGGAACCGCCCATGCCTCTGCTGCTAATTCCCAGGATACCAATAGTCTCACCAAAGTTGAAAGGGTTAGAGAAGCTGAATCTCATTAACTGTAAAGTACTAAAGATTTAGAGTATTTTAGCAATAAGATAGGGCACTATACACAGCTGGGGTGACGTCTTCCTGGCTGGTAGGCAATGAAAAGGAGGATACAGAAGAGGTTGAGGATTATGATGCAGACATTTTGCTTTGGCTTGTTTGATTAAACAGGACAAAAGTACTGGTCATGGGTTTTTAATAATATAAATGTTTTTCAAAAATTAAAAATAATAACTATGTTGAATCTGATTTCAATACTGCATAGTTTTTCACTTTAAGCCAAAGCCTCTTTTTTACTATCTCAATGGAATGCTAAGCAGAGCTCATGATAAGAATGTATATAATTTTACATACTAGAAATTTAGCTTTGTTATTTTTGTCAAAGAGGGCAGTGGCACCGCGACACTAAACACATATAATCA
The DNA here is from genome assembly GCA_003991915.1 of Elysia chlorotica. Classification (NCBI taxonomy): domain Eukaryota; kingdom Metazoa; phylum Mollusca; class Gastropoda; family Plakobranchidae; genus Elysia; species Elysia chlorotica. The sequence goes on along the minus strand of RQTK01000809.1, from coordinate 233,367 downwards.
TATTTGATGTATAATTTTCTCACCACAAGTTAAACGATCATATAAATACACCTGGACAATGTTGAAAGTAACAACGATATTCTTTTTTCGAATAATAAGTTGCTTTAAAAGGTCCATAATATTATTTTATTCCATAATTGTTTTCAAGACTTTTCCACAATAAGTCACTTAACTTACTCACTAAGTGAGTATTATAAATTTTGTTAACGTTGGAGTATTTAAATTTTTACTAATCATATACAGTGTAGGGAATTTATTTTTGGCCGGCTTAGGGAATTGGGGGGGGGGGGGTGGAGCAAACTGGCTCAAGTGGTCTCCAGATTGGAAGCTTTAGGTTTGAAACCCAAGATCAGTACCCTACTGGTCAACTCGGAGTCAATATAATGTGACTGGCTGAACTAGAGTCGAGGTTTCTCGTCCTATCTCCTCTGATAGCACGAAGGCCTAAAGTTTCAGACGATAGTGTTGGGGCCAGTCAACAGAAGAGACTATAATTATAGTGCTGTAGTTGGATGTCAAAGAGTCTCATTGTCAACTGATTAATTTCACAGTCACTATAAATTATTTTTCTTTTTTTTTCTTTTTTTTTCTTTTTTACTGATGCTTCGTGTTCTATGTACATTTACCAAAGTACTTAATGTTTGATTTTAACATTTTCTATGAACATGGACATTGTTGTTCCCTTTTGATTTGTTTGTACAATTCTGAAAATATGAAGGAAAGCGGAGAGCCACTTTTGTTATTTTATGTGATAACTTGAAAGTCTTTCATTACTTTCCCTTTACAAATTTAATTCACCGATTGGCGTGTATTTATCTCCACTTTAAATACAGAAGATGTAACAAAAATAACATTGTTGCCTTATTACCAAAGTATGCTCGCTGTTAAAAAAAACACAACAACAGCTCCTCCAAAAGGACCTTTTTATGCACTGAACTATACGATAGAGTTAACACTATGGAATCGTCCCTAAAAATACTTATGAATGTTTTGTTTTTCATCTATTCATTGCAATCTGTTATTGTCACAACCATTTATCACTAGTATTGGTTTCACGTGTCACATTATATAGCTGTAGTTATCATTATTATGATTTACTCTTTTACTTTAACTATTATTATTATTATTATTATTATTATTATTATTATTATTATTATTATTATTATTATTATTATTATTATTATTATTATTATTATTATTATTATTATTATTATTATTATTAATATTATTATTAACATTGTCAATGTTGTTGTTATCACTATCAACTTTATCATCACCATCATGACCACCATCATCATCCCCATCATTATACAATTATATAGTTATCCATTTTAAATTATCCTTATCATACTGAACATCACCCAGTATTTTTACTAAACTGTAAAAAAAAATTCTCTTTCATAAAAAAGCCAACAAACATTTCCTTTGTTTTTCACATCGTTTTACTTTCGTATGCTGCACTCCACTATACTATCGCTCTCACGATAAACACACTAAAAAACAACTTTGAAACAAACGCAAAAGATTCACCACTCGCGATAGAAAAATAAGGAAATAATGTATTTAACTGTTTAATTTTTTGAACTGATGAGAATCTCATACTGTTATGCATACCATTGATAATTATTCTCTGCATGGAAATCGAGGAACCCCACCATAAAGTACTTGTTAAGTTTTGTTCCACCGACGCTCCCTCTTCCATACAAGCCTATGATTGTTGGAATATTAAAGTTGTTTTGATGGTTCACGTTTGTAGTTTTATTTTTCCTTTGTTTTCTAAAAAAATATTCGTTTTGATTGTTTTAATACTGAGTATCATTATAGGTTTGTTCTGTTTCATTCCATTTACAATATTTTTTGTAGGTATACGTTTCTTCCTATCCGTTAAAGTGAATATATATTCTTTGTGTATTTGTAATTATTGTTTGTTTTGTCTACAAAATTCTTACTTTCTTTAGTCTATTTTTTTTTTGCTTGTTGCTTCTAAACGTCAGTGTCAGACCTATATAAATAATATTGTACTTACGGTCGAGCCCCGACTTAAAGTCTGACAAGGTGCTGTCACACAGAGACAGTGCGTGGATACCATGCACTGTGGCTGTCTCATCCAGTTACTGATCTCAATAAGATAAACAAACAGAACTCTAAAAATCTGGCTTTATATGAAAAAATTATTTATTGATTGATTTATCTTACAAAATCACAGGGAGAGGCAAAGTATTGATCTGAGGGGATGACAGATATAGATACAACACCGAAGTGCCTGGTTTCAAAAACATTAACTTAAGTTAACAAAATAAATAACACAACCATAACAGTAATTATTGTAAAAAAAGCATTACTTAAAGAGAAACGATACTGTTTTTTCCTTCAATAAAGCAAACAAATAAACAAACCAATAGAACATACGTTAATGCAGGATAAAAATGTTCCACGCGTAGTGGTTTCAATATTGTTTTCTTTTCCAATTTGTATTCATATATTGACTACATAAATTTTTAACTCAAGTCAAAAGTACCATATCTTATTATTTTAAATTTTTTATGCATTGCAGTTTCTGTACATTTTGCACGTTTTTTTCCTCGCAGAAAAAGAATGACGTAGAGGATAACCATAAACTTTGGAAGAAACAAAAACTAACTCAAAATAGTGCGATTACATCTATCCAAAGCGTCCGTTGGAAGCCTTGCATTTATCCCATAGAAGTAGATCAACCTATTTATAGTGATGACGTGGTTGAGATTGTTGGTCTATTTTCGGCGACCATGCACGGAGCAATGTGTACATAATAAAAGGTAGGCCTTCAAGAACAACAGAAATATTACTGTTTGATTTTAATCTAGAAGAACTAGATTAGATCTAGATATCTAGTAGAAGCATCAATAATGCAATTTGACTAACCTAAAATATAAATTATTTGTATTACAACTGTCATATTCAATGCATATCGTCTCGATCCACAGTTTATAGATTCAGTTTTCTAGGTTTGTTTACACTCATGGCCATCATATGTTTACAACTTTAAATAATTTCATCATAATGATGCGTAGAAACTTGTCACCTCTGCACAAAGAAGATTCAAAAGTCCGTCATTATCGTTACCACAAATAGGTTTTGTCAGTGCAAATTTAGAGGCACTCATGAAAACATTGCTGGCAAAATACTGCGACCCACTCCGTTGAGTTTAGTCCAAGGCGTCCAAAAATAAAAGGAAAAGTCACCGAAATAAAAAAAAACTTGCAGCAAGAATCAAAGTGAGCCATATTAAATGAACATCTTCGCATAAGGCTGCGCAATATTATTTAGCAACAATAGGTATCAAATAACCGATCATCTATGAATTTCCATAATAACTCTAAATAGGGCGAACCTAGATATGACAGTTTACATAATATGTATTATTTGTAGTGTAGGCTGATCGTGTGGGCTGAAAAATACTCTCTAAGTATCACTCTGTCCTATCTATGCTTAAAATTAAAGGAAAAAAATCACTTTTATCCTTTGTGTACCAAAATCTTTCCACTTCTTTCAATTCGGTGACTTGGCCTTCTATTTTTGGAAGCCTTGGTTTAGTCGCTTTCGCAAAATCTTTTGTTTTTTTGGAGATTCCCGGACGTTTCCCCGCAATCTTAAGTTTGTATTCAAAAGATAGAGCACGACGTGTGTTCTGTAACATACTTATTCTTTTTTAATGGCCAAACTTCTTTATTTTAAATCGGATCTATATAGGATACAGGATAGACTATTTGGTATTTTGACCATCCCACTCAAGATTGTTTTTCATCCATTTAACACCCATTCTCTTTTAGAAAAGTTATTCGAGGAAATAAAATTCAAGCCATATACAAGTGTCAAAAAGCATTTTTCTCTTCCTTTACTGTTGCGTTCCCTACTGGTTGGGTCTATAGGCAGGATAGACTATTTGGTATTTTGATCATCCCACTCAAGATTGTTTTTGCATCCATTTAACACCCATTCTCTTTTAGAAAAGTTATTCGAGGAAATAAAATTCAAGCCATATACAAGTGTCAAAAAGCATTTTTCTCTTCCTTTACTGTTGCGTTCCCTACTGGTTGGGTCGGTGTCAGTATAATGTGACCGGCTGAGACAGGAGTCATGGTATCCCGCCTGTCTCTGTGTGGCAGCACATAAAATTGTCAGACGTCGTCTTGGGGCCCGTCCACAATATAGCCTATATAGTGCTGCTGTTGGACGTTAAACCAACCCAACCCCCAACCGTTACTTTACTGTTACTAATTAAAAAATTTTATTCTTTCCCCAACAACCTCATGACTTACTTACATTCATCTCTAGTATTGCTGGTTGGTTGGTTGGTTGGTTGGTTGGTTGGGTTGGTTTAACGTCCATCTTTATAGGCTATATTGTGGACGGGCCCCAAGACGGACGTCTGACAATTTTATGTGCTGCCACACACGAGACAGGGATTGGATACCATGATCCTGTCTCAGTGGTCACATTATACTGACACCGACCCAACCAGTAGAAAACGCAACAGCCCGGATTCGAACTCGGGACATTTTGCGTCGGAAGCCGATGTTCTACCCCTAGACCACCGCGCCCCCCTCTAGTATTGCACTTAAAGTTGATCATGGAGTTGATTAAAACGAGCCGTATTATGATCGGAGCAATTCTTAATCAGATTAATACTATTACATAGGAAACCAATAGTATACATGAACTCATGACCAAAACTGTTATCATTAACATGCGTAGTTATACATTGGAAGAGTATTTTACAAAAAGGAAACCTGAATAAATATGAGCGTATGTATAAATAGTCGATTTTGTAACAACTAACATACTGTGTCATTGTACAAAAGCCTGTCCCAAGAATCGAGAAATGGTTCGCTGCCTGAGTTATAATGATGTAAGACTTTGACTGTCACAGTAAAACGCATTTTAATATTTTTAAAACTATACTCCCAGAAAAGAAAGAAAAGAAATAAAGGAGGAAAGAAAGACTTATAAATTGTGTCAATAGTAAAAATGCCGCAATAATAAGAGATTACGCACGTGTGAATTTTTTCATACAATTCTATGGGATGGTGAAATGGTTTTGTCGAGAGAGAGAGAGAGAGAGATAGCTAGTGAAGAAAAATAGTGAAGAAAAATAGAGGGCGAGATGGAAAGAGAGAGAGAGAGAGAGAGAGACAGACAGACAGACAGAGAGACAGAGAGACACACACAGAGAGAGAGAGAGAGAGAGAGAGAGAGAGAGAGAGAGAGAGAGAGAGAGAAATAGTGAAAAAAAATAGAAGGCGAGATGGAAAGAGACAGAGAGATAGAGACAGATATAGACAGAGACAGAAAAATAAAAGAGGGAGGGGGATAGAAAAAGAAAAAGCGATGCAAAGATGGCAAAAAGATTCTGAAAAGAGAGAGAAAGAGACAAAGATATAGAAAAGGGGAGGGCGAAGAGAAAGAAAAAGCGATTCAAAGATGAAAAAAAAGATTCTGGCAAAGAAAGACATAGAATGATTTAATGATAAATTATTTTAATTGTTTTTTTCGCCATACCCAAAAACAATATCTTTATATAATTTTTTAGTTTGTATGCGTAATCTGTAAAGTAATATTAAATTGCGTCAATTAAACTGTCCAGTCCATAACTTGATTTGCAAATTAATAAAAAATAATACGACCTTAATACAAACCTGTAAACAACCTTAAAGTTAAAATCACAACCTACTTATTTCTTAGCTGCTGATAAAAATCATTCTGATGATACAATTATGTACAAGAGATTTTATGTGAAGTGATAATTAAATTTGCAATAAATTACTAGACATGAAAATTTCTATTTTATACAAAATAAATGCATTGCAAGGCATCCTTAGAAACGTATTGTTATTATTTTTATAAATAATTACAGCTCGTCAAAATTGAAACAGTGTTAGAACAATACAGTTTTCAAAACAGTATCAGAATTAAAGAGTCATTTTGGTTAATAATTGTAAAGTGAATCCTAAATATAGAGAAAACAACTATTGTTATGCTATGAAAGCAACAAACATTGTTTTTCGCAATAAATGACTAGATACATTTGTCACGGAATCCTTTACAACAAGGATACAAGGCAACTGAAAACAAACAGGTAGTAGCTCTAGTCGTGTAAAAATATGAACAAAATTGTATACATTATATTTGTTCACACTTTTTCCTTCGTGGTGACGTTTGGATTGTTTGTGTTATTTATAGCCAAAACAGCTAAGTCGACTCGATAGAAGTTTTCTGGTGACACAAGTTGCGTTTAGTTGGCTGCTTAACGTCCAACGGTACCACTGTATAGACATTTTTGTGGACGGGCTCAAGACTAATGTCTGACGATTATGTGTGCTGCCACATGGAGACCGATCTCAGCCGGTACTGTTATAATGATACCGACTCAACCAGTGGTTAATGATGCAGGTATTAGCATATGTAATATGTGGTCGGAGGTAGCCAGGTTCTCGCTTAGTTTAACGTCTCATAAGTTTTTGAGAAACAACCTGTATGGTGAAGGGACCATATAGAGCTGGATACCCAAAACTTGGCCTGGCCCATTATTCGTACTAAAACTCCAACTACCAGTAAGGAAAAATTGCGAGTTTCAAAGCGGGGTTTGAACCGCACCCTTCAAGTTCAAATCCACGCACTCTAGCTTTATACAAAGTATTGGAACAGTGTATAATTAATTGTCTACAGCTTGTCCACAATCTGAAACTCCAGGAAAGGCGAGAAGCGCGCAGTGTCTTTATTTAAGCGGGCGTAGAGCTTCGCGGAGCAAGGGGTGGGGCTTGTTGTCAAGGTCGCCTCCCACACGTGATCGCCATGGCAACGGAAGTGATACCAAGCGTCGCCCATTAGCAGCGCCATGTCGCACACTAAAGGCGCGCGCACCCGGAAGCTGACCCTGCAGGAAGTAGCCAGGTCTCCCTGCACCGGCTCGAGCAGTTGGCTGTGGCACCACCTGTGGCATGCACGGGGCAGGGGCGTCTTGTTGGTAGCGGACTGCCGGCAGTCGATAAGGTACCGGTAGAGGCACGCGTACTGGCCGACAATCCCATTCCCGTGTCCGTTCCCGTACACCCCAGACACCAGACCGTCCGGCTCCGCGCCGTAGATGGAGAAGACGTAGCGGCCTACGTGTGGGCACCGCACTTGTAACGCTAGGCTCACGTCGTCTCGGTGTCTCAGGAACGCGTAGCGTTGTAGATCTGCCTCCACGGGCTCGGCGCTCTGGCAGTAGAACGTGAGGGAGTAGGAGAGGCGGGCCGTACGTGCTGCGGCGAACTGGAAGTTGATGTCATCGTGGTTGTAGGCAACCAGCGGGTCTATGTGTGTCTGTGGTAGCAAACCATGGGCCGCCATGGACAGAGTCGGTCCGAAGAAGGGGACTCTAGGATACGGCGCTTTCACGGCTTCCCGTCCTTCTCGGAACGTTATTTGAAATGCGCATGCGCTTTGCAGCAGTCCTGCGGACTCGCCACTCCCGTCCTTGACGTACACCGTAAAGTAGTAGCGGCCTCGTTTTGGGGGCGCCACCGTGAAAATGGCCTTGTGGCCGATGATCCTGACCAGAACCCGGCCATCCAGAGTGGCAGACGAAGACTGGACGTTGGCGCTTCCTAGACGTTTCTCCCGCGGTACCAGCGTGCATCCGAACGTCATGAGGCGGGAGATCTTCAGCTGTAGCGTCACGTCTCCTCTGTTGGTGTGCTGTTTACAGTCGTAGTGGGACGCGAACTTGAGCCCGTTGTTGAAAAACGGCGACTTGACAACGGGTAGGTCCAGAAACTGGGGGGGCAGACAGGGGGAAATGAAGGGTAAAGATGGTGGTATTTTTTTGTGTTAATACTGTGTGTACACTGATAGAAAGATGGGACATAGAGATGGTAATATTTTAACTATTCCCATCCCCACCTCTCCCTCTCCACATCTGCCTCCCCTTTGTCCCATCTGCCTCCCCTCTCTGTTCCCACCCCCTCCCCCCTCTCTCACCTCAGGCATGGACAGTGGCACCTCCAGTAGCTGCCAAGCTGGGTCGTCAGAGAAATGTTGTTAGCTATTTCCATTTTCTCTAATTGTTTCCCTCCCTTGTTCTCCCCATCTCCCTCCCCCTCTCTCCCTCCTCCTCCCTCTCCTCCTTCTCCTTCCATCTCTTACCTCCGGCATGGATAGTAACTTCCAAGCTAGATCGTCAGGGAAGTGCTGGTATATATCACCTCTTTCCCTCCTTCTTTTCCCCCATCTCCCTCCCCCTCCCACCATCCTCTCCCTCCCTCTCCACCTCTCCCGATCTGCCTTCCATCGTCAGAGAAATTATGTTAGATATTTCCACTTTCTCTAATTGTTTCCCTCCCTTGTTTTCTCCTTCCACCCTCACCCTCCCTCCCTATCCTCCCCTCCCTTCCTCCCATCCCCTCTCTTACCTCCGGCATAGACAATGGCACCTCCAAAAGCTGCCAAGACGGGTCGTCAGGGAAATGATGTTAGCTATTTCCACTTTCTCTAATTTTTTCCCTCCCTCGTTCTCTCCCTCCACCCCTCTCCTCCCACTGGGGCCTAGCTGGATCGTCAGGGAAATGATGGTAGCTATTTCCACTTTCTCTAATTTCTCCCTCCCTCACTCTCTCCCTCCCCTTTCTCCTCCTCCCCTCTCTCTCATCCGGCATAGACAGTGGCACCTCCAATAGCTGCCAAGCTGGATCATCAGGGAAGTGCTAGTATATATCACCTCTTTCCCTCCTTCTTTCCCTCCCTCATTCTCTTCTCCCTCTCCTCTCCCTCCCTCTATCCCTTTGCCCCGTCTCTCCCTCCCACATTCCTCCTCCTTTCTCTCACCTCCGGCATAGACAGGGGCACCTCCAATAGCTGCCAAGCAGGATCGTCAGGGAAATGCTGGTATATATGATCCTCAGGGTCTGTGATGAAGTAAAACTCATCACACTGGTAAAACAGCGGTAGCGGGCGGCATGGTCTGGCAGAAGCATCATCGCCTACCAGGCTCTCTCCCACTGTACTTACAGAGTCCCGTCTCTCTGAGCGACCGGCACTCACTCCACTGACTCCACTGACTCCACTCACTCCACTAACTCCACCGCTGGAGCTGTCGCTGTGACGCCATCTGTCATGGATAAAGGAAAATGAAGCATTATTACCATAGTGTGTGAAATAGAACTCCACTGACTCCACTAACTCGACTAACTCCACTCACTCCGCTAACTCCACTCACTCCACTAACTCCACCGCTGAAGTTGTCGCTGTCGGGGTAAAGGAGAATAGAGCATGACTACCATAGCGTGTGAGATAGTGAAAGTTTTTACTTCTTTTTACTTAATGACCCAGGTCTTAACAACACCTTGCCGTCTGTCCAGGGAACGTCTGTCCAGCCTCCACTGGGCCTTGTCTCTTGCTCTCTTCTCCGCTGTTAGAGGAGGGACTCCACAGACTTCCGGATGTAGTCGGTTGTTGTTGAGTTGGTGTAACGTCCAACGTCAGCACTATATAAGCTATATTGTGAACGGGCCCCAAGACTGATGTCTGACTTATGTGCTGCCACACACGAGACAAGGCGGGGATACCATGAATCCTGCCTCAAACGGTCACATTAAACTGACACCGACCCAACCAGTAGGGAGCGCAATCACCAGGGCTCGAACTCGGACCTTTTCCATCGGAAGCCGATGTTCTACCAACTTCCATTGCTATCACCATATAGGCTATATATTACGGACGGATATCATGACTAAAATCTGACTATTTTTGACTGCTGCCAGAATGACTAGACGTGTGTCTCAGTCGGAGATGTTATACTGACAAAGACGAAACTAGAAGGGAAGTAAATCAGATTAGTGAATTAGGAAGTTTGGAACCAGGGACTTCCCGATTGGGAGACAAACGCTCTGCCACTCGAGCCAGTTCGTCTTCACCTGTAAGTTGTTTTACATTATTACCATAGAGTGTGAAATAGTTAGAATTCCATGAAGAAGAGTTTGCGTATGTAGTTCGCGGTAAATAAGGATAATCGCTTCTTTCTTTAAACCTTGATTAAAAACTCTGAATGAAGATAGGTCAACAGCCTTGATTCCAATCAAGAAACAGAGTGAGCATGTTCCAAGCTAGTTCCCCGTGTCAATAGCACGGTTGGCTCTTTTGTTCCTACCGACAAATTAATTGCCTGAATATAATGCGAATATAATCCCAGTGCTCTACAACTGGAACCAACTGATCCCCTCTCTGATTTTAAATTTTTTGCCCTAGCTTGTATATTGAAGCGTGATACTATTGTAAAAAAAACGGGGAGTTGGGGGGGGGGGGATTTTGATCAAATGTTACTTATATAATAAGTACTGATATAATACTTAAAATAGTGGAAAGAAAAAAGAAGATTTTGGCCTAGCTTCTATGTTGTTAGAGCATAATTATTACCAATTGTAAAAGGTAAAGAAAGATGTGGGCTCATTGTTCTATATTATGGGATATTACCAATTGTAAAAGGAACAGAAAGATTTTGGCCCTAGGTTCTATATTATAGCATATTACCAATTGTAGAAGGAAAACAAAGATATTGGCCCTTTGTTCTATATTATGGGATAGTGGTAATGCAAAAGGAAGAATGAAAATATTTCGGTTGTTTCGGACTTTACCTGTACTGGTCAGCGTTGGGGGGCGACAGTCTCTCTCCGGCACGCCGGCCAATCGTGTTCTCAGACTGACCGCTCAGGGTGGCCGTCACGATAGCCGTTGTGGTCACACTGGAAGCGGCGCCGTTCGAACCCGTGGTGAAGCGGAACAGAGAGCTGGGCGGTGACGTCTTAGAGCTGCCATAACTCCCGGATCTGAATGCTGGCGGTGGGGGCGGGGAACATCGGCTCGAGTTGTCCGAACTGGAGGAGTTCCTGAAACTCGCTGGAGTCGTTATGGCGTTGACGTCGTCATGGTGATGTGTTGGGTCGCCGGACATGAATCCGTCTTGGTAGAAACCAAGCTGCTGGTGTTGATGCTGCTGCTGCTGTTGTTGCTGTTGTTGTTGTTGTTGTTGTAATTGTTGCTGTTGCTGTTGTAACCGGGAGAACGAGGAGGACGGAGCTCTGAAAAAGGGGAGTGTTGGAGAAACGCGCCCCTCACAGCAGGCGGGGTACGAGGAGATGGACGAAGACGACGGAGGCATGTCCCGATGGGCGGAGCAGCAAGACGCTGATGAGGAGTCCGAGTGGGCACTTAGCGCACCACCTGACCTGGGCGTGGACGATACCGAGGCGAAGGGCGACTGGGAGGGTGAGATACCGCTGTAAGACTCGGCGCTGGACTTGCTGTAGCCACTGCTATAGCTGGCCGTGTCCCCGTCAGACAGGCGGGTACCTGGCGGAGGCACGCCCACGCCCATCCTTCCACACACCTTGGAGTCTTTCTGGTAGAACGCGTCGAGGAGACACCGACCTGCAAAGCCGTCTAAGGTTAACACTCCTCCTCCAACCCCACCACCACCGGTGAGCAACCCCATATCCTTAGCTCTGTCCACACCGCTAAGTCCAGAATTTTCTTTGTTATATCCTGCAGTGTCAACACCTTCGGAACAGGGCAAGAGTTTTCGAACATAGTGAGTTTTGTTACCAATGTCAGCACTATCCAGGGAAGGCTCGTATGGCCCTCGTTGGTAACCCAGCCCATGCGGCGAGGCGTATGTACTAATGTCCTTTTTGTAGGTACCTAATACTGTATTAAAGTTACCCTTTGAGGACAGTGGATTGTTCGACGGCGTCGCGAGCCCGCGAAGTTTTGCTCGCATGCAGCAGTCTTCGCTTAGCCCAACGCCACTGTCTGCAGAAGGTCTTAGCGGGCCGCACTCCCCAGAAAACATCCCAAACGTATAGGAACCTGAGCTTGTAAGATCGTTACTGGTTTGACCTAGAGGCAGCCTTGAGGGATACCTAGCGTGGGCGCTAACCCCTGCGCCAATACTCCCCTCCACCTCAGAGTTCTCACTGGAGCCGTAGCAATGGCTGCCAATGCAGGAATAACCATCCTCACAAGCTCGCCCCGACTCCCCCACCAAGCATTGCCCTTCCGGAGGGAGGATTTGCGGAACACCGCTGCTCTCTCGAGCTTCGAGGCTGTTCCGCCTAGACACATCCCTCCCTCCGGCCCTTCCGAGCGTCCCGTATCCGTCTTCCGGGTTAGGCACAGGTGGTTCGTACAGAATCTCCACATGGTTGTAGTGGGTGTGAGTGTTACTGTCCATCCGCAAACCCTCCCGCTTCTTCTTGCGGAAAGTCCCCCCATCAGCTTGACCTCCCCTCCCGCCGTCGTCCCCCTGGCCTGAGGCTCCGTCCTGGTTGTCGCCCTTGACGTGACGCGCCCCCCAGTTGCAGTTGATGAAGTACCAGGAGCCGTCGATGCTCACGGCTGTCCAGGAGTTTCTGGAAAAACCAACGAGCATGGAAATATATATAGTGTCAAGATTAGTAATTTTTACAGTCCATTTTTGTGATGTAAGGTATTATTTTCATGATTTGGCATGTGATTTATGGTATTATTTTCGTGAGTTAAAATTAATGTGATTTAAAACATTAAAATCGAACTAAATACATATTTTAGCCAGAAAACGTTATGCAAACCATTCTGTTTATTGTTATAGAAAATTAATACGATCAGTGCTAAGGTGTTCCACTGAAAAAAACCAACGAGCATCAAAATAGCGTCAAGATTAGTCATTATTTACACGGTCAATTTTTTTTTTTGACTTAAGGTATTATTTTCATGATTTGAAATGTGATTTAAAACACTACAATCGAATTAAATAGGCCTACATGTTTTAGTCACGAAATGTGATGCAAACCATTCTGTTTATTGTTAAAGAAAAATAATATGATCAATGCTAAGGAGTTCCACAAGACATTTGGGGAAAAAAAGCAGGCTGATTGAGCTAAGGTTAACTATAATAGTTAGTGAAAGACAGTGCAGGATATACACTGTGTTTATTTTGGAATGACATAAGGAAAAAAAATTAAATGCATCAAAATTTATTACAGTTGTAAATGTAAACAATGTTTTTTGTTGATGAACAGTAATATTTCTGTATAACAGTCCTCAAGTCCTGTCCGAATTACTGGGTAAACGATCAAACAGAGCAATGGAGTCGAGATTAACAAAGAGTGACATGTGTTAGTATAGGGAATAGTTTCTTTTACTTAGAAAGAACTAGATACACATATGGAATCTCTCTTAATACGACAAAACATCGAGTACAGCGATGTTTATTAGTAATTATTATTAGTAGAATAACAAATCAATCTATTATGTTTTAAAAAATAAGATTATCTAGACCTCAACGTCAGTCTTCAGCACAAAGAAGATAAAACTTTATGGAAGGGAGATAATCAAAGTGTATCTAACATTTAATGAGTTATATCCCCTTGTTCATAAAATGTCTTTTGCGCCTCGAAACTTGTAAAAAATATAAAAGTTAAAAGCGTTGATTGTAATACAAGAAACGTACCAGACTGTTTGTTTAAAACTTTACAAGCATTGCATCTGAACAACCAATCTGTACTTAATTACATATCTGTACAAACTTAATAAAAATTAACAATCAATTGTAGTAGATTACATTAATATTTTTCGTTAAAATTATAATTATAATTATTTTTATTCGCTTCTGTACCATTATCTCGATTTTTTTCGCCATTGGTAAATCTTCAAAATAAAATCTATATGCTTAACTCGAAAATCTGCCTCAAATAATTGGCTGTAAGATATCGTGAAGCTTTTGGAGCTCAACCAAAGCTCCGGATCAGTTAGCAGCGGGTACGTGGTTCGAATCTAAGCTAGTAGCTTTGTTAAACACACTGAGGTATAGTTTTTTTTCTTCAGAATAATCAGATCAAAATAAATCTAAGAAAAGATACATTTTTTTGCCCAAAGATCTCTGTAATGACATCTTTTTTTTCATACTATCGAAAATAAAAGCTTTATTACTGCGTTTAATTGCCAAATGAACTGTCTTTAAGATCGTTCCAACAATATCAGTGAAGCGATTAACTCCTGACCAATGAATGTTCTTTCATAGCACACTAAAGCTTATATTTTTCAAATTAATTAGTTACATACATATACCCCGACCGTCGTACGGCGTGAGAGAGATAGATAGATAGAGAGAGAGAGAGAGAGAGAGAGAGACAGAGAGAGAGAGAGAGAGAGAGAGAGAGAGAGAGAGAGAGAGA
>RQTK01000809.1:194385-206444 GCA_003991915.1 Elysia chlorotica | reverse complement strand
TCGAGGGAGAGAGAGGGGAGAGAGAGAGATAGAGAGAGAGAGAGAGAGAGAGAGAGAGAGAGAGAGAAGCCAGGACTTACCCTGTAGGTTCCCGTGCTGGTCCTGTGTTTGCCGCGCCTGTAGATCTCTCGGTGGTGGGCAAACTCTAGAGCGTTCGCGTCGTATTGCCAGCCCGGTGGGTTCGAACTCCCTCGCGTCTGTAGAGAAAGAAAGGGTGGAGAGCATGAAATAAAAGGTTTATAATTTTTGTTAGTGATAATATGATTATGCATAATAATAATGCCGCCCCTGTTATTGGATTATTTTCGAAACTTAGGGGATATGAAGTTAAAAGAAATAAATTAATGAAAATGTGCAGAGCTGTGAACTATATATCCAAATAGACTCGAACCCCTATTGAATAAGTGCGGGCGGCGGCTCTACCAACGTGACACAAAGAAGTCCATAACCTTTTGAGCTCGGAGAGTTCAGTTGAGTTGGTTGTTTGACGTCCAATCTAGCTTTATATTTTAAAATGATATATCGTGGAGGGTCCCAAAACTAATGTCTGACAATTTTATGGGCCACTGCACACGATATAGGGCGGGGAGGTTTGGACGCCTGACTCACTCGGTCACATTATTTTGTCACCGACCCAACCAGTAAGGCGAGAAATGGAAAAATTAATGTTTAACCCATTGTGGGTTTCAAACGGCGGACCTTCCCATCCTTAGACCAACGCTCTACCACCTGAGCCAGTACCCTCCTTTTTCAGGCTCCGAGGAGACTCAAAAAAACATTAGAGGAATAAAGAACAATTATAAAAAAAATGAAGAAAACGACTAGAGAAAATGAAAAATTAAACTAACTGAACGAGATTAAAACAAACAATAACATTACTCGGCTGGTTCATTGAAAAGAACGGAAAGCAATTTGCCTGAATGTAAAAAAGATCGAGCGATGAATGAAACAAAACACACTAAAACAGCACAAAGAAACCCAACGGGAGGTTATTATTCAAGCAGCGCAATTCATTGAATATCTCAACAAGGAAATATCAAAGGATTAAAGGGAAAAAAAAACAGATTAAATTCCTTAAGGTTACGAGAGAAAGAGAGAGAGAGAGAGAGAGAGAGAGAGAGAGAGAATAAAAATGTAATTAATTAATTGATGGCCGAAAAAAGAAAAACATCAGCGCACAAACACACAAAAAAGTATCGGGTTTTCTAATGCAGCGTTTTATGTTTGTTGAATTTTAGATTTATTTTTAAGGTAATGATTAAGAGATAGTTCACAACGGCACAGAGAACTATTGTTGAACTGTTGAGTTGGTTTAACGTCCAACATCAGCACTATATAGGCTATATTGTGGACGGGCCTCAAGACTGACGTCTGACAATTTTATGTGCTGCCACACACGAGACAGGGCGGGGATGCAATAACAACAACAACAGCAAGAACAACAAAAACAAAGATAACAACAACAACAGCAACAGCAACAACAACAATAGTAACTGTTGGAGTTGTGCACTTTTAGAAGCTCACATTTTTTTCTCTGAACTTAGACTTAATTGCCTCCTTACCTAGCACCTTTCTCTTAAAACAATCGTTCGTATCAAACTCTTATTTCTGCATTACATGGTTAACTAATAGCATCCCTTACAGTGCAGTAAACAGTGCAGTGAACAAATAAAAAATCTTCGACAAACAATATTATTTTGCTTCGCTTTCAGTTTTTGCAGAAACGTAACCGTTTAGAATATTTTCACCACCATATAGAGACTTTATTTTCCATCCCTATTTCTCTGAGTCCATGTCTACAAATCGCGATTTCTTTTGTAAAGTTTCATTCCAGATTTCCAGATGCTTAGCTAAGTAATATCTTTTTTACTGCACCTATAAAATCCAAATGTGCATAGGCTACATTACGACAATCAGTAAACGGGTTAACAATTTTTGAATGATAATTTTTTTTTCTTTATGCGTAATCATAATCCTCAAACTTTACTAAACAATCTTATCCTAAGACAGCGGCTTGGTCCTTCAAGCTAGATAGAGGATATCTTCTGGGATTTGAACCTTCAACCCTCTTTTCATAAGCCCAGCTCACTATCGACTGAACTATCTACAATTCACTCAGAAAATTTTTTATTAAGAATGTACTTGTAGGTATTTAGAAAGGTGCAATGACTCAATGCATTTTCACAGATAATTATATTAAAGCAAAAAAAAAAAATTTAGTGAAAATTTTGATTTGTTAATTAAACCAGTGCATACGCTTCAATACAGCCATGGGCCTGTTTAAACAAAACTATTAGAATTAAATTTAAAATAAAGGTATCGGTGACGTGTGTAACCTTATGAAACTGCTAAGACTGACACATTTTATTCAGTTTACACTGTTTGTTTAGGAAATCGATTACGCCCCGTTATTGTCGCTCTCTCCTATATCGATTTTTGACATCCGCTCCTCCCTCTCTTTCTCTCATGATGTCGGTTTCTACTTCACTCTGTCCCTCATTTCACAATAGAATAAAATATCAAAAGTTCCAGAGGAAGGAAGAAATGAGAAGAGAAAGTGGGAAAGGAGGGAGGAGGCATTATGAGTCGGGGTAAAGATGCAATCACTTGTCATTTTTTTTTTTTTTACATCCTGCAGTTGGGTGGTTTCCCATGAAGAATTTTTCACATTAGAAAAATGCTTATTCAATATGCATGCAACATGCAACGTTTATTTTCGTGTCTTCATAGGGGGCGGGGTAGCCCTTGGGTAGAACATCGGCTTCCGACGCAGGAGGTCCGTGGTTTGAGGCTTGACGATTTCGCCATCTATTGGTTGGGTCGGTGTCAGTTTAATGTGACCGGCTGTCATAATTCTCTGTCTCTCTCTCTCTCTCTCTCTCTCTCTCTCTCTCTCTCTCTCTCTCTCTCTCTCTCTCTCTCTCTCTCTCTCTCTCTCTCTCTCTCTCTCTCTCTCTCTCTCTCTCTCTCCCTTCTCGCTTACTATATCTCTGTCGACCATATTTCCTTATGTTAACACCGCAATATCCTTCCTGTGCGTCTTTTCAATACTGCAATCGGTTTTTTATCGCACTCTCTTTCCCCAGCCCTATCAGTATTGCATCTTAAACTTTTCATTTTAATATCGATCTTTCTGTCTGCATTGGTTGGTGTCTTTCAATTTAATCCCCATAAATGACTTCATAGAAATAATAATCTATAAAACTTAATAATGTTTAGAACAAATAAAACTGAACAATGTACTTAACATTGTTTATCCTCTAAAGACATTTTACTATTTAACCCTTAATCAGAATTCAAGAACGACCAACCATAATTATAATATGTTAATAGAAGGCACAATTTTAGCCAACGTATACTTATAAAATTCGTGCAAATACAGTATATTCGCAACATGTTGAAAGCAACGGAATTCCCCGATCCTCAGCTTATACTAATAATATACTAAAATAATTTTTCTGCGACGGCTATGATCTGTTTCTGTTTTCCCGCCTCGATTATCGAACCTGCTTTGCTCCGCCCCTCTCTATGTTGACAGAGACAATACGGGTGCAGAGTATTTGCTTAGGTTACCGCCCTTGGCGCTAGTTGGGTGGGGAAACTGTTTAGAAAGGTTCAGAAACTGGGCAAGGGGTTGGGGTTGGGTTGGGTTGGTTTAACGTCCAACAGCAGCACTATATAGGCTATATTGTGGACGGGCCCCAAGACGGACGTCTGACAATTTTATGTGCTGCCACACACGAGACAGGGCGGGGATACCATGACTCCTGTCTCAGCCAGTCACATTATACTGACATCGACCCAACCAGTAGGGAACGCACCAGACAGGATTCGAACTCGGGACCTTTTGCGTCGGAAGCCGATGTTCTACCCCTGGACCACCGCGCCCCCAGCAACGTGAGAGAGACTCAGAACTAGAGATAAACTGATGACTTCTTAAAACCACACTGAAAAACTGGGCAAAACTGAAAAAACTGGGCCGTCTACTTCAGAATTTCCTCCCTATGTTGAACAAAACTGCAGAGAACGGTTTAAACATTGAGGGTGGGGTTTTGGGTAATATTTTGTTGACCCACTCAGCTAGAAGTGTTGCACGGGGTTTTTCCAGTGTTAATTTTAACATTTTTCGATATAGTGGTTATATACGTTATACGATGTTGTTATTGTCTGAAATATTTAGCTTAGAGAGGGGAAATGAAGCGAGGGGAGTAGCCTCTATAGTTGTTGGCCTGCTTCTCTGTATCATAATTCTATTATTTATTCTGGCTAACATGAATACTTCGGGATCCTATAGAGAAACTAGTTTGTTCACGTTCTGTAATAAAAACTTGGACAGGTCTTACTCAGCAAAGTACGATTTCTCAGTCAAGGCAAGCCGTGTGTAAAGCCCTCTGACAGGAGCTTTCATTTTTTGTGAAAGCCGATGGCAGAGTGGTTAAGCACACTGGTCTTCGCCTTGGCAAGGCGATGGGTGCCGAGTAGAAGGTGCGGGTTCGATCCCCGTCCGTGTCATTTTTTGTCTAAAAATGTGTCTTTGTCTACTTGTCTTATCTGTTGGTCTAAGCTAGACCTAGGTTTGTGGCTGTCCCTTTCTAACCTATTTTCACCTTATTCCCTCAGTCGCTCGCATCATTATTTGGTCCCTAGGTCTAGCTCCGTCTGTTAAAGCCTCTATAGTTGTTGGCCTGCTTCTCTGTATCATAATTCTATTATTTATTCTGGCTAACATGAATACTTCGGGATCCTATAGAGAAACTAGTTTGTTCACGTTCTGTAATAAAAACTTGGACAGGTCTTACTCAGCAAAGTACGATTTCTCAGTCAAGGCAAGCCGTGTGTAAAGCCCTCTGACAGGAGCTTTCATTTTTGTGAAAGCCGATGGCAGAGTGGTTAAGCACACTGGTCTTCGCCTTGGCAAGGGGATGGGTGCCGAGTAGAAGGTGCGGGTGCGATCCCCGTCCGTGTCATTTGTCTAAAAAAATTTGTCTTTGTCTACTTGTCTTATCTGTTGGTCTAAGCTAGACATCGGTTTGCGGCTGTCCCTTTCTAACCTATTTTCACCTTATTCCCTCAGTCGCTCGCATCATTATTTGGTCCCTAGGTCTAGCTCCGTCTGTTAAAGCCTCTATAGTTGTTGGCCTGCTTCTCTGTATCATAATTCTATAAAACTTAAGGGTCCATAAAAAAGCGATTCTTATAATAAAAAGCGAAACAATAATTTAAAAAAATGATAGTTAAAATAATTAGCCTATCTCTGGTTCTTGAAATTATAAAGTTATAATTGTTTCTATATATTTACGCCCACTTACTTATTCCAAGCACACTATTAACAACGCAATAACTCAATAACAATTTTACGACGTATGCCCGTCACCCTGATTACTTTACATGTACGATTGGACGCGGGTGAGGGGTGCGCGGTAGCCCTGGGGTAAAACATCGACTTTCGATGCAGGAGGTCCGTGGTTCGAGCCCTGGCAATGTCGCACCCTACTGGTTGGGTCGGTGTCAGTCTAAAGTGACCAGCTATGACAAGAGTCATGTCAGCACATATATAATTGTCAGACGTCAGTCTTGGGGTTCACAATATAGCCTATATAGTGCCTATGTTAAACGTTAAACCAACTCAACTACAACTACAGGACGCCCGCGTAGATTCGACTTTGTTTTCGCCATGAAACTCGTTTTCGCAAGGCGCCTATTAAAAGAGGAACCAGACCGGAGCATCATTAAAAGGGGAGAACCACTCTTGTTTGTTTGCTGTTGTTGTTGTTGTTGTTGTTGTTGTTGTTGTTGTTGTTGTTGTTGTTGTTGTTGTTGTTGTTGTTGTTGTTGTTGGTTGGTTTTGATTTAATGTCATACATCAGCACTATATACACCATATTGTGGACGGGCACCAAGACGGACGTCTGACAATTTTATGTGCTGCCACACACGATACAGGGCGGGGATACCATGACTCCTTTCTCATGCTCAGCTGGTCACATTATACTGACACCGACCCAACCAGTAGGGAACGCAATCGCCAGGATTCGAACTCGGACCTTTTGCGTCGGAAGCCGATGTTCTACCCCAGGGCCACTGCGCCCCCCATGGGACCACTCACGGCAGATCGACCAGGCATTGACACAAAAGAGAAACAGAAGCGCCAGTTTACACAGGATTAGGGAATAAAGGAAGGGATTACAGATTCATTTGATTTGGAGGGGGGGGGGGGGGGGGGGGGGGGATCCCCCCGCTCCCAACCTTGTCGATTTGAATGGAGGTTTAATTAGAAGTTTCAATTATCCCATGCAAATAATTTCTCTCTCGGTTGTGATTCATGCAAGTTATACAATATTATGAATGTTGTGTGTGTGTGTGTGTGTGTGTGTGTTTTGTTTGTAGTATGTATCGTAATGGGAATTTGGTGAACATTGAATGTAGGAATTCCCAGAAGATATAATTGAAAAAATCAGTGTTGCGCTGAACAAATATGGATTCGTTTAATATGGGAATTGAGAGACAAGTCGAGAAATATGAGTCATTGCGAGAGAGAGAGAGAGAGAGAGAGAGAGAGAGAGAGAGAGAGAAAAGAGAGAGAGAGAGAGAGGGAGAGAGAGAGAGAGGGGGAGAAAGAGAGAGAAAGAGAGAGAGAGACAAAGAGGGAGAGAGAGGGCGAGAGAGAGAGAGAGAGTGAACATGGTTGGCGATGTGAAAGTGGTTTTGGTGGAGGAAAATATCACCCATTGGTCTTTAAGTGAAATGAGTTGAGTTGAATTGGTTTTAACGTCCAACATCAGCTCTATACAGACAATATTGTGGACGAGCCCCAAGACGGACGTCTGACAATTGTATGTGCTGCCATACACTAGACAGGGCGGAGATACCATGACTCCTGTCTCAGCCGGTCACATTTAACTGACACCGACCCAACCAGTAAGGAACGCAACAGCCAGGATTCGAACTCGGGACCTTTTGCGTTGGAAGCCGATGTTCTACCCCTGGGCCACCGGGCCCCCTTTTAAGTGAAATAGTGGGGATACAAAGATACAGAGAACATAAACAGTTGAGGTACACAGATAGAGAGAAAGAGACAGAAAGAGAGAGATAGACAGAGAGAGAGAGGGGGACCAGAGAGAAAGATGGAGATAGACACAGAGAAAAATTAGACAAAGACACATAAAATATAAAGGAGATAGAGAAGATAAGTAAAACGCTCACTTACTCACACTCACTCCCTCACTCACTCGTTAACTCACTCACTCACTCACTCACTCACTTACTCACTCACTCACTCATCCACTCACTCACTCACTCACTCACTCACTCACTCACTCACTCCTCACTCACTCACTCACTCACTCACTCACTCACTCACTCACTCACTCACTCACTAACTCACTCATTCACTCACTCACTCACTCACTCACTCACTAACTCACTCACTCACTCACTCACTCCCTGTCAACACTCCCCTACTCCACGGTCCCCCTTTTTTCCTCCCAATCCACAATCTCAGACAATGATACTGTCCCCAATGCACGAGCAATAGGCGAGATAGTCTAGCTGGGGGTGAGTACTAAGACACCTCGAACTCATCCATTATGGAAGGCAGCGGCCACATTAGCCACCCATGGTAAACACGGGGCAAGGGGAGAAGGTGGGAAAGTGGGGGGTAGGGGAGGGGGGGGGGGATTAGAGGCATTGTGATCCATGATGTTGTTGTTGTTGTTGTTGTTGTTGTTGTGTGTTGTTGTTGTTGTTGTTGTTGTTGAGTTGGTCCAACATCAGAACTATATTATAGGCTATATTGTGGACGGACCCCAAGACTGACCCCAAGACTGACATCTGAGAATGGTGATCTTATGTGCTGCCACACACGAGACTGGACGGGGATGCCATGACTCCTGTCTCAGCCCGTCACATTAAACTGACACCGACCCAACCAGTAGGGAGCGAAATCGACAGGGCTCAAATCCGGATCTTTTGCGAAGGAAGCCGATGTTCTAAAAAATTGTTAGACGTTATTCTTGGGACCCGCCCATAATATAGTCTATTTAAGTGCTGATATTGAACGCTAAGTAACAAACCCAAAATCAAACTCAAACTCTAGCACTGTAACTACATACCACCATACGCGCTGCTAACCCAACCGATCGTGAAAGTGTACAATTTCAGCTAACAAATCTAAATGTCTAAATTTATATATATTTTGTGAAATGTCACCAATTTAAAACATAAACATCTTACATAAACTTAGATGATTCCTTTTTATGGTTTTCATTTTATAGACATCAAAATCTTTAAACGCAATTTCCTCAAAAGACTGATGTATGTAGATGTCACACATTACATTGAGGTGCTTAAGTGTGAGAAAATAAGTGAAAATACGCCTTTTTTGCGAAACATTGGCAGGTCTAGTACTTTGACAGTTGGGATGCCGACTGAGGGGCGCGGTGGCCCTGGGGTAGAACATCGGTTTCTGACGCAAAAGGTCCGTGGTTCCAGCCCTGGCGATTGCGCTCCCTACTGGTTGGGTCGGTGTCAGTTAATGTGACCGGCTGAGACAGGAGTCATGGTATCCCCGCCCTGTCTCGTGTGTGGCAGCACATAAAATTGTCAGACGTCAGTCTTGGGACCCGTCCAAAATATAGTCTATTCAGTGCTGATGTTGGACGTTAAACCAACTCAACGACAACACATGGAATGCCGACGGGGACGATGTTTCAGGCGACTTCACAAACTGAATGGCTAGGTTCGGTGATGCGTGTCAATACAAGAGACCGGTGAACAAGTGAACCTGGACATAAATCGATATCCTGTAATTATATTAACATCGATAGCACCATGATCACAACAGCGAGCTGTGATCCTTGGGTTGGGTTGTTTTTTCCTCTCTATTTGCGTGAATGAATGAATGAATGAGTGAGTGAATGAATGAATGAGCGATTGAGTGAGTTTGAGAGGGAGTGAGTGTATTCAAAAGCACTTAGCCGTGCTGGGTTAAAAAGAATTTGTGCCTGGTCATAATAGAGCCTAGAAAACGGTTACCTCTATGGATTTTTGCGTGGTTATTTTTGTCGTATTTTTATACTGGTGGAAACCAATCTATATTTGGACACATTGATGCATTTGCTCCGAGGCTTCAAAAAAAATATTAACAGGCAGGTTCACCAAAAGAAAAAAAAACACAAAAAAAAGTGTACTTAGAACCAGAAAATATTAGGCAGGGCTAGGACAGTTTACATTCTTAGACTAGTAGTCTTGTAGGCGAAATGAAAACAATATTCATGTTATCATTCGGTCCTAACTATAACACCACTTTAAAATAAATAGCTCACTATCATCCTCGTTATGCAAAAATTAATGTGATCACGTACGTCAATTCTGTGACGCTGTCCGTTGTTTTTTGGTAACCTCGATTTGTCTGCACATTAATGAAGTTAACAATAGAGGAAAACAACACAAGAAAAAGTAATGTGTGTATAACGATGTCAGTAAACCTAATAAAAGGCAAAGTTAAAGGAAAAACTATCGAAAAGTGAATAGAGGAAAGCATGAAGGGTAACAGAACAAACGATCCAAAAGAAAAATACTGTAAAGTTGTAAAGTTGAGTGAAAGAAAACGATAGAGATATTGCAAGTACAAAAAGTGAGGATAAAAAATAAGAATAGAGAAAGGGGTGTACTGTAGTCGAGTGGTTTAATATCGTCTTCCAACGCAGGAGGTCCGTGGTTCGAGTCCCGCCTTGGGGGCCATATTAGTGTTACTTTCCAACTTTTGGGGTAGGTGTCAGTATAATGTGACCAATCAAGTATCGGGTATTTCACTCTGGGTCCCGTCCCCGTATAGGACTTTTCTTTAAACCAGGAGACGTTAAAGTAGGAGAGAAAGAAAGAGAGAGATAAAGAAGAGAGAGAGAGAGAGAAAGAGAGGGAAAGAGAGGGAAAGCAAGAGAAAGGGAGAGAGAAAGAGAGAGAGAAATGGCGAAATGAAAAAATACTCATGTTATCATTCGGTTATAACTATGTTTAAAATAAATAGATACCAATTTGAAAAAAATAGATACCAATGTAAAATAAATAGATTACAATTTTAAAATAAATAGACACCAATTTAAAAAAATAGACACCAATTTAGAATGAATAGATACCAGTTTAAAATAAATAGATACCAATTTAAAATAAATAGAATACAATTTAAAATAAATAAATATCAATTTAAAATAAATAGATATGAATTTAAAAAATAAATACCAATAATTTAAAATCAATAGATATCAATTCTTTGTTTGTTATTTTGAGTAGCCTCGATTTGTTTGAAAATTAAAGAAGTTGTAAACATTCTCAACACTGCAAAAAATTACTGTATGTATACTAAGAAAGATAAAGATAATGGAAAACCATTGAAAAGGGATAATGCAAACCACGGGGGGTGAAAGAAAATAGAAAATGCAAATAAAAAAAGATGTAACGTTGAGTGAAAGAAAGAGAGAAAGAAAGAGAGAGATTGAGAGAGAGGGAGATAGAGAGAGAGAGAGAGTAAAAGAGGGCAAGAAAGAAAAAGACAAAGAGGACAAAAAGAGAGAGAGACAGAAAGAGTGACTGAGAGGGAAAAAAACAAGAGCGAAATTGAAGGAGAGAGAGACAGAAAGAGAGAGAGAGCTATGCCGTTTCTTAGCAAAGAAGACAGAAGGAAAAGTTTCCAAAACGTCGAGACAGACTGAGAGGGATAGAGAAATAAAAGATGGAGAAAATGTAATGCCTTTAGATTAACAGGAAGACAGATTTGGGAGGGGTTCTCAAGTTCTAAGACTTTAATTCTTTAATAAACAAAAGGCATCAAAGTTCTGCGGGTGTGTCTGGTCTTTGTAACATCCTTTTCAGTTTGTTTTTATCGTCCTGACCACAGAAAACATCTGTCTCTCAACACATTGGGGACAGGGTCAGGAGTACAAGAGTAGAACGAGAACAGGAGAGTGCGAGGGTGGAGGGAGGAGGGGGAGTGGAGAAAGGGAGAGGGTGGGAACGACAGCGAAATAGAGTTAGAAAGAGAGGTAAACAGACAGACAGAAAAGAATATAGAAATAGAGAGAGATAGAGCAAGAGAGAGAGAGAGAGAGAGAGAGAAGAGAGAGAGGGAGAAAGAGAGAGATAGAGAGAGAGAGAAAGAGAGAGAGAGAGAGAGAGAGAGAAACATGGAGCAAGGAAAGGAAAGAGGTAGACATAGAGACAAAGACAAAGTGAAACATAGAGGGAGATAAAGAGAAGGAGAGAGAGAGAGATGGAGAGAGAGAGAGAGTTGTAGAAAGAGACAGAGACAGACTTACAGACATATTAGTAGTGATAAATAGACAGAGAAAGTAAGAGAGGGAGGGAGAGAGATAGAAAGAGAGAGAGAGAGAGAGGGAGACAGAGAAGGATATATAGAATATAGAGAGAGACAAAACGAGTAGAACGCATTTGGTGGATTTAACAAACTCACCAGGTCTGGGGTTAACTAAAATCCCACTTTAACCCTTTAAGGGCTAAAACTGTTTGATGTCTCATCTTGACTGAAAGCATGTCACGTTATGCCCATGATTAAAAAGTCATTTGGTACCAAAATTGTGAGAAGATGGGGGTTTCGGTTACAGAGGCAGGGATCGCACCTAAAGTATCTGTACTCGTTTTTTTTGTTTTTTTTTTTAGCTTTTTTTTTTAATTAAAATTAAATTGTAGACTGGATGTGGTTGGGGAACTGAGGTTTCGAGTATCTTTTTTCATGGGTTGTAAGATTATGGGTTAGGTGTGCTATTATGGTAATGCCTAATGTAGGAAGGAGATCATAGTTATGGTGGAGAAGAGAAAGCGAAATTTGAAATTAAGAAGAGCAATGAAATTACTCTAATAGTTAGGGTTAAGACGAAAATCGACATTGACATAAACCATCAAAATATACATATGGTATAAGCAGAAAAAATACTAAATAAAAACCTTTACTTGGAGAGATTGTCATTAGAGCAACATTTCATATAAGAAAAAAAATTGACAAAACAAAACTTTTACTTGGAGCTCGTATTATCCTCTTTACCTCC
>RQTK01000809.1:164988-178629 GCA_003991915.1 Elysia chlorotica | reverse complement strand
CCCCCCCCTCTCTCTCTCTCTCTCTCTCTCTCTCTCTCTCTCTCTCTCTCTCTCTCTCTCTCTCTCTCTCTCTCTCTCTCTCTCTCTGGAGAACCATCTCGCCCGCTCATTACGAAGAATTTAGGGTGAACGAGGCTCGGAAATAAGTTGTTCAGGAGCACCCTGCTTGAAGCAGCCATACCGATATCTTAAGTGGTACAGAGTTATGTTATCCTATGATAAATGATGCTATGATTACCTGTAAAGGCCTAGAGAGTCGAACAGATGATTATTTGATTTCATAGTTTTAGTTCGTTTTTGAATCGCACAGAGCTCGGAACAAGCAAATAAAAAATTATTTCCTACGACGAGGTGTACAAAATGTGTGTATGTGCGTTAAGATATCAAGGAAATGCAGGGACTGTTATGGATTTCAATACAACAGCGGTTAAATTGTCAGACGTCAGTCTTGGGGTCCGTCAACAATATAGCATATTTATTGCTGATGTTGGACGTTAAACCAATTCAAATACAACTACACCAACAGTTTTTCCGGAATGCACTATTTATCCCTGACGTAGCAAAGTTTCCACGTATCTCTGTCTTTTTTTCTCATCTTCTCCCTGTTTTTCACTCCCTCTCTTTCTCTATCCCTCTTCCTCTATTTCTCTATTTTTCTTTCTCTCTCCCTCTCTTTATCTTTCTTTCTCTATTTTTCTCTCTTTCCCTCTCTCTCTCTTTCTCTCTCTCTCTCTCTCTCTCTCTTTCTCCGGTTGTTTTAAACTCTGACTCTACTCTCTGTTACACTCATGACTTTTGTCTTCGCCTCTAATTTTAGCCTTTTTTCACCCTAATACAACAAAAAACTCTATCTTACTCCTCTGCAATTCTAGCATTTTATTACCACGTCATTCATTCATTCATTGATTTTTCAACCGTGGGCTTTTCAAGTTTTCTACCTGTCTTTTTTCATCTTCTCCCTGTTTTTCACTCCCTCTCTTTCTCTATCCCTCTTCTTCTCTTTCTCTTTTTTTTCTCTCTCTCCCTGTCTTTCTCTTTTTGTCTTTCTCTATCCCTCTTCTTCTCTTTCTCTTTTTTTCTCTCTCTCTCCCTGTCTGTACACAAAATGTTTTCCTTGCACCTCGACGAGATCAGTTCGACAGTGACAGATGACAGGATAGGACCACAGTCCACGAGGGGTTGGGGTTAGGTTGGTTTTTAACGTCCAACAGCAGCACTATATAGGCTATATTGTGGACGAGCCCCAAGACGGACGTCTGACAATTTTATGTGCTGCCACACACCAGACAGGGCGGGGATACCATGACTCCTGTCTCAGCCGATCACATTATACTGACACCGACCCAACCAGTAGGGAACGCAGCAGCCAGGATTCGAACTCGGGACCTTTTGCGTCGGAAGCCGATGTTCTACCCCTGGACAGTTCACGAGGAAAGAGCTCACATATTAGATTGTTACCCTAGTTGTGAAGCCAGGCCTTGGAGCAGAATGAAAAGCGTTGAGAGAAATTATCCTTAATTAGATTTATTAAAGGAACGTCGAGAGCAACAAAAAACTCTAAAAAAATTTTTTTTTAATCAGGAATCAACTCATTTGCGTCCGTCAGGTTTATATGGCATTTTTGTGGGGGGTTTGGATGGGAGATTCTTTGCCATAATTATAATTATGGATTTTTTTAAAAAGAAAACCCTTTTAGGGATTAGTTCCTTGTTTATTATATTAACAAAAAGGGATTTATGGCAACCAAGAAGAAAAGAGTGAAAACACGACAACAACAACAACAACAACAACAACAACAACAACAACAACTACAACAACAACAACAACAACAACTACAACAACAACAACAACAAAACAAACAAACTAAGAGAATAAACGAAAAAAACAGAACATCTTTGCTGGTTTACACACAATGTACTTTTGATAGCTGCTCGTGGTAACTAATTTGACCACATAAAAAGTGAAGAAGCGCCAATAAATCGGTCTGATAGTGCTTTTGATTGAGAAGTAGAAGATAAACGGTTCGAATCTGATCTGATACCTCTGACTCCATATTGATAACGGATCCCATAGCGAAAACGAAGCCGCTAGTTAAGGAAATGTGCAAGGCCTACCTGTGTCCAACCAAAGCTTTTTCCAAGATTTACGGAGTCTGTGAGAGACGAGAGTTAAGTTGAGTTTAGTTGGTTTAACGTCCAACATCAGCACTATATAGGCTATATTGCGAATAGGCCACAAAACTTACGTCTGACAATTTTATGTTGTTGTTGTTGTTGTTGTGTTGGTTTAACGTCCAACATCAGCACTATATAGGCTATATTGTGGAAAAGTCCCAAGACTTACGTCTGAAAATTTTATGTTGTTGTTGCTGGTGTTGTTGGGTGGTTTAACATCCAACACCAGCACTATATAGACTATATTGCGAATGGGCCCCAAGACTTACGTCTGACACTTTTATATTGTTGTTGTTGTTGAGTTTCGAATGGACCCCAAGACTAACGTCATACAATTTTAATTGCTGCCATACACGCGACAGGGCGGGGATACCATGACTCCTGTCTCAACCGGTCACATTAAACTGACACCGACCCAACCAATTATGGGAACAACGATAAGAGCCCTATCTGAGAATAATGAATTTAATTATCATCCGTCTAATTGCCTAACATCCGCATCAACAAGAAACAAAACCCAAAATCAAAACAAAAAAGGTGAATGCAAAATGGTGCAACTGAACACACAAAAATTTGATGAGGATTGTTGTTAAAAATTTCACGAAATTTCACGAAACAAACCTGCTTTTAAACGTGAGTGTAGAACTAGAAATAACAATGGAAGTATAAATTTGCAATTGAATTGTCAGGATTTTATAAATGCTATTCCTCCTCGCATCTGAGTCAACAAATAAAAATCGGACAATAAGAATTGATATCCCAGGTGTTGTAAAAGAGAGCATTAAATGTTTTGTTTCACTGTTTGTCTTTTTTCTTTTTTTTTCCTTAACAGTTCATTCAAGTTTTCATTGCACTTTTCATCTTTCTCAAAATATAGACATCGTAAACATTCTCGCTCTGGACGTCATTATAATCTTACACATATAAACTCTTTTAACTAGAATATTACTAATGAAGGTAGGACGGTTTGTTGGATTGGTTTAACGTCGAACAGCAGCACTATATAGGCCATATTGTGGACGGGCCCCAAGACGGACGTCTGACAATTTTATGTGCTGCCACACACAAGACAGGGCGGGGATACCATGACTCCTGTCTCAGCCGGTCACATACTGACACCGACCCAACCAGTAGGGAACGCAACAGTCAGGGTGCAGAATTCGAACTCGGGACCTTTTGCGTCGGAAGCCGATGTTCTACCCCTGGGCCACCGTGCCCCCCAATGAAGGTAGGAAGAGGCTAGCAGGCTGGCCTCAATGGAGGCTGCACATAACGTTATGTGAGTACATGCGAAGACGGGGGTGCCTTAAAGGGCTTACTTAATTAATACCGGTAATGACTTCAATACCACAGGAAGCGAATCTCTCAGTGGTTAACTAACATGACAGCAGCGTCTTTGACAACCAATTAAATCCCGGGGTCCTTTTACGCATGCTCCGTGTACCTGCTTCTTCCGCTTCCGGATCAAGGCAGGATGACCTCCCCTGCCGCGCCCGCTGATTGGCTGATTGGTGCGTGTCTAGGTTGTCAAGGTGATTAGAGAATTTGGGTGTATGGTCTGGTGGTCTTAAGTCATGCCTGGTTACTACAGGAAAATGGAAAAACGAGGGCCGGAACGAGGGGGTCGAGTTGAGTTGGTTTTAACGTCCAACATCAGCACTATATAGGCTATATTGTGGGCGGGCCCCAAGACGGACGTCTGACAACTTTATGTGCTGCCACACACGAGACAGGGCGGGGATACCATGACTCCTGTCTCAGCCGGTCACATTATACTGACACCGACCCAACCAGTAGGGAATTCGAACTCGGGACCTTTTGCGTCGGATGTTCTACCCCTGACCCCCCACCCGGGGTCGAGGGGGAAGAGCTGGCCGGGTGGTGGAGCTTTAGTCTCCTGAAAGATAGGCACATGGTTCAATAAACCACGTTTAGAGGGCTGAAGTTGGACTCTAAGCAAAGCAAGAAACGAAACAAACATTCGCATCGAGGTTGCAATGTAGATAAGAGAACATGGGTCTAAGTCCTTCCTGTATGCATGAAGGCACGTGAAAAGAAGAGTGTTAAAATAGAAGAGCTGTTGAAATGCTAGATGTAGAGCGTTGGTTTTCTCATCGGAAAGCACCTGATTTGAAACTACGATTCGGAAAGTTTTAATTCATCCCCTAATATATAATTCACTTGTAGGATAAAAATCCCTATTGGTTGGGTCAGTGTCAGTATAATATGACCGGTTGAGACAAGACTCATGGTATCCTAGCATTGTCTCTGTAGCACAGAAAATTGTCAGACGTTAATTCTGAGACCCATCGTCGTATTATAATCTCATTGCGAACCTAGACGCCTTCAAAACCTAGAGAAGCATCTCTCTCACAAGAATTCACATTGCCAGAAACTCCTAGTGTGTGTCCGATTTCACAGTAATTCAACACAGACCTGGATCTAGTTGGTTGGTTGGTTGGGTTGTTTTAACGTCCAACAGCAGCACTATATAGGCTATATTGTGGACGGGCCCCAAGACGGGCGTCTGACAATTTTATGTGCTGCACACACGAGACAGGGCGGGGATACCATGACTCCTGTCTCAGCCGGTCACATTATACTGACACCGACCCAACCAGTAGGGAACGCAACAGCCAGGATTCGAACTCGGGACCTTTTGCGTCGGAAGCCGATGTTCTACCCCTAGACCACCGCGATCCCCCCTGGATCTCGAGTTTGCTGGATTTGACCTTGATAGAAAACGTCTCATGTTACAGCGTACCACTCGAGTCAGATAATCACATCACGTAGTCTGAATTTGTTTTAAGTCCCCTATATTGTGGACGGGCCCCAAGACTGACGTAGGGGTAGATCATCGGCTTCCGACACAAAAGGTCCGTGGTTCAAGCCCTGGCGATTTCGCCCCCTACTGGTTGGGTCAGTGTCAGTTTAATATGATCGTCTGAGACAAGAGTCATGGTATCCCCGCCCTGTCTCGTGTGTGGAAGCACACATATGAAACGCACACATCTAGACGTCGTGATTATGCTATTCGTTAACGTTGTTAAATCGCAAAGTCTGTGTACCTGGATCTCTAGTTTGCTGGATTTGTCCTTGACAGAAAATGTCTCATGTTACTCAAGTCAGATAATCACATCACGTAGTCTGAATTTGTTTTAAGTCCCCTAAGCCCTTGTAAAACCTTCTTAATTCTGGAACATCTTCTTCATGCCTGTCGCCGTATAGGAACTCCCAGGGGAACCTAGGAGACGTTAAACCCGGAGAGAGAGAGAGAGAGAGAGAGAGAGAGAGAGAGAGAGAGAGAGAGAGAGAATGCTCTCCCTCCCCATGCACTTGGTCTGCCAATGATGGAATCATTTTTGTCAAAAGTAGTACTGTAAGTTAGTGTGGAGAAATAGTAAATTAATTATAATTTAAAGAGGGAGCAATAAGAGCTACTCAGTCGGCTTAGAAAAAGGGGGTGAAAAGGTAGTTAATAATTATAGTCAAATTCTAGTTAATATAATCATTTTGATCAATGTATAGTTCTTAAATTTCTCTTTATGCATCCATAGGGTCGTAACACGTAAGGCCCAGTCTCGTTTCCTGGATACCATGACTCCTGTCTCAGCCGTAGTGATAATAAAATTCCCGTTAACTTAAACATTATTTATAGTTCTTTTAGTTTCTCTTTAAGCATCCATAGGGTCATAACACGGGTGGCTCAAGTCTCATTTCCTAGTCCTAAGCTTTTCTGATTTTATATGTTGTTTTTCATAGTCATCTATACGGTATTCTCGGACGGGTCTCAAAACAGACATCTGACAAATTGCACGTTGCACCAGAAAGAGTCAACGATCGATTTTCAAGACTTAAATCTCGCGACCAGTCACACTTTACTAAGCAAAGGCGGCCTGATTGGAAACCGAACCAGAGAGCTCTCGAAAAGGGGCTGCTTGCCCTACCGTTTAGCAACCTGGTAGTTTCTACGCTGGTGGAGCGTTGGTCTCCCAATCGGAAGATCCAAGGTTCAAATCCCATTAATCGATTAAAATATAACTGTCCAATTTCGTTCCCTACTGTTTGGGTTGGTATCAGAATTATGTGACCCCGCCCTGTTTTGTATGTGCGTGTCGCAGCATATAATTGTCAGACCTTCGTCATGGGGCCCGTTCACAATATAATTACATAATGCTGATATCCGTCATTAAGTAGCCAGCTCAATTAAAATTCTAAAAAAACTCTTCTTCTGGAGCGGGGTTCTCCAGTACCCTTGGCCTTGGGTAAACATTACAGCAAAATTGATCTAAAGTTTGAAATCTCTAATGGAACGTTATTAGCAATTTTGATAAAAATCTACACGGTTTTATGTTTTAGGTAGACAACATGATTGCATAATTGTAACAATTTCAGAAGTATTGGTATGAAATAGTACGAACATAAAATAGGTTAATAGGTAATAAAACTTAGTTTTTTACGTAATAATTTTTTTTTTTTTTTGGGAGGGGGGGTGATCTAATGTTGGCGACCAGGTTTTGCCATCTTAATACGTTGAGAAAAACAGCCTTCTGGTCGCGTAACCAGAAACATTAGGTAAATGGATCGACCGACCGACCGTCCGACCGATTATTACCTTCTTGTCGAGTTGGACGCACGGAATCTAAACCCAGTACACAAAAGCTCCTTACCCCACTCTCTCTCTCTCTCTCTCTCTCTCTCTTAGCGGCCCATAAGCTCATGATTGAGGTATTGCAATTACGGCAACGACAGTGAAAACGAGGAGGAGGGGGAGAGGTGGGGGGAATTGGCTCAAGTGGTAGAGAGTTGGTTTCCAGATCGCGAGGTCCGCGGTTTGAACATCACGGTTGGTCAAGATTTTTTTTTCCGATTTATTCCCGTGTAACTGATTAGAGCGGTGTCAGTGTGATGTGAAGGCTGAGACAGGAGTCCAGGTCTCCCCGTCTTACCTCGTGTGTGGCTACACATAAAACTGTCAGACGTCAGTTTTGGGATCCGTCCACAAAATATGCTACATAATGCTGACGCTGGACGTAAAACCAAATAATATAATACTCAGTGAAAAACGAAGATGATAGATAAGAGGATCGGAAATTGCGTCGAACTACAGCTATACTCTATACCAATGAAACCAATTAAACCAATGAACGATCAGAAAACTCGTGTTTAAAAGTCACGATTATGCAATTCGTTTTCGACATGTGAATCGTAACGCCTGTAATAAAGTCTATTGCATGCAACCCAGACGCAGGAAGGAGGAAAGTCGACCACGACCAGTACAACTACGACATGGCGAAGCAAGTCGATGTGCCAGTATCGATTTTGCCCAGACGTCTCGCCGTCATAATTCAATCTACAGCACCAATAATTTGTCCGCAGTGAATATATGCGGCAGACTACTCCTCTTGACAGGACGAAATGATAAATCAGACCGACGATATAACATCGATTTTGTCCAGTCAGATGGAATGAGGGAATGGTGGAAAGGCAGTTACCACGCAAAGGGTGACATCAACTTGGGAACTTCCGGTTGAATAGAGTTTTTAAAAAAAGTAATTGGAAAAGGAATATTAAAGGAATATGAAATTTTGTTCCCAGCTTTGCATAGCATGTTAACAGTTTAGATGCTTTGTAAGAGAATGATTAAAAAAAATACGCGAAAAATATGAATATTTTCTGAAATTTTATGAGCACATATAAGAGAAAAAAGATCAAGCCTCGTAAGGGAATGATTGAACTTGTAAAAAAAAAACAATATTATGTATTGCCAAAAACTTGAAAAGCTCGTTTCTTTCGAAAAGAAAGATAGTAGAGAACTGTAGTTTGTTAAAAACCATATACATTGAATGTCGATGTCGTAGCTAGATGTCACAAACTCCATTACCCTGAGGGTTGCATGTTAAGACTGTCCACTTGACTGTTTAGGTCTGGAGTGTTATAACCTGCTTTTATTGAGTGAGCTACACTGTATAGATCGGAAGTTTGATTGAATGGACTATCTATCTATCTATCTATATATGTATCTATCTATCTATCTATCTATCTATCTATCTATCTATCTATCTATCTATCTATCTATCTATCTATCTATCTATCTATCTATCTATCTATCTATCTATCTATCTATCTATACATCCATCAATTCATCGATCTATTTTACCTATTGATCAACAGTGTATAGAACATAAAAACTTACAAGAACAAACGAGCACATTTGAGACGTTCAAGAAAGAGCTATCCAGAAAATAGATGTAGGCCTATATAAAAATTTGTTTTTGCAATAAAAAGAGAATATAAACTATTTTAAGGAATAAAGGGAAAAAAACAACTAAAAACAATTCAAAAACACAGAACTTCTTGAACGTGACACACATTACTTTTAAATAAACCTAGAAACAAATAAAGAAATGGAATAAAAATGAAAAAAAAATTGAAATAAAATTAATCTCTTTAAAAATAAATCCTAACAATACGGCCTATATAGTGCTGTTGTTGGACGTTTAACCAACTCAACTCCAACTCAAATCCGCTGGTAGCTGGTGTCTTGGTGCCCGTCCACAATATAGCCTATATAGTGCTGCTGTTGGACGTTAAACCAACCCAACCCATCCACTTCCAGCCACCAGCGGCAGTCTGGTTTTGGCCTTAGTATGTACCATTCAGGCCGTCTAGACTGCACTGACACTCTGACAGCGAGGATTACTCACCCCAACCCACTGCTCACCACTGTTCACCACTACCGACTCCTGCTCATTATTGCTCGTCAGTCACTCCAGACCTTGTGATTTACACGACGTTAACGAATGACATAATCTCACCCTCAGCCATGATCTACAGACCTTGTGATTTACACGATGATAAAGGTTGGGTTGGGTTGGGTTGGTTTAACGTCCAACAGCAGCACTATATAGGCTATATTGTGGACGGGCCCCAAGACTGACATCTGACAATTTTATGTGCTGTCACACACGAGACAGGGCGGGTATACCATGACTCCTGTCTCAGCCGGTCACACGATGATAAGGAATGACATAATCTCGCCCTAAGGCATGATCACTCATTGGCTGCGTAAGATTAGGATAGAGCCACGATTGGACGACGGTGCAGATTCCCTTATAATAACTTTTTATAGAATAGTTTAATTTTTGCTTTTGTTGAAGTACCAATTAACTGCTGTACAAAATAATATTATAGAATGATATTTACGATGAGATTTTCGGATCTGATTTTAATCTAAAGAATTGTGTCTTATAATTACTTTACCTTCTGATTTTCTAGCGGCGTTTACTATATCTATATAGAGAGAGAGAGAGAGAGAGAGAGAGAGAGAGATAGAGAGTCGTTTTAAACATTGCATTGTAATTATTAACTTTTCACTAGTACCCTGTCATCCTATCCACACTTTATAATTTTTTTCTTTGATGTATACGAACTCTATGATCTTAATTTTCCCTGGTGGTAAAAAAAAAATTTCTGTGTTCTGTATTACGTATTTTACCGTCTTCGTTTTGCTAGATACCCCATTTATCGCGAGGCCCCCATTGCTCAGCATGTACTCAACATCAGGTGCGGCGAGATCAAAGGCGCGGGTTATGCCTGGTGAGTACAGGAGTACAGTAACAGCAGGAGACCATGCATGGTTCTTGTCCAGGCCCGTACCACCCCAAAGCCTCCGGAAATACCCGGTACTTGTAAGCCGACCTGTAGCGTAGCAGAACCTGCTGGTTTGGTATGGTATGTTGTTGTATGTTTTGTTTTTGTTGTTGTTTTGTGTTGCGTTTTTTACTAGGTATTGTTATTGTTTTTGGTGGGTTTTTTTATATTGTTTTTGTTTGTTTTCATCCCTGGATGGAGAGTGGGTGACTTGTTTAAGGCTGGGTGGTTTGAGGTGCCGAGCAGGTCCCTTTAGCCTGATATGTTGTTGTTGTTGTTGTTGTTGTTTTGTGGTGTTGGTTTTTGTGTTGGTATTGTTTTTGTTTGTTTTCATCCCTGGATGGAGAGTGAGTGACGTGTTTAAGGCTGGATGCTGGGTGCTTTGAGGTGCCGAGCATGTCCCTTTAGCCTGATATGTTGTTGTTGTTGTTGTTGTTGTTGTTGTTGTTGTTGTTGTTGTTGTTGTTGTTTTGGTGGTGGTGGTTTTTGTGCTTTGGTCTTGTTTTTGATTGTTTTCATCCCTGGATAGAGAGTGAGTGACGTGTTTAAGTCTGGATGCTAGGTGCGTTGATGTACTGAGCATGTCCCTTTAGCCTGGTATAGACCTGGGCTTTAACAAAAATCACTCCATCTGTTTGTTTGCAGGGGCAGGGCTTAGCTTTTTTGGAGTTTTTACCTCTGCTGCAGATTTTGCATGGATTTTCGGCTTTCAAGGGTTAATGGACTTTCTTTGTAGGTATTTGGTCAGGACTCAGCATGACTTCTACCAGTATTTATCTAGATCTAGACGTATGGGCTACTTTTGATAATACATGTACAGTGTAGAGTGTTTTTAAAGGAAGCGTAGTGGTCTAGTGGTATAAACCATGCTCGCTTAGAGTGGCAAGACGATTCGGTGCTGGAGCACAAAGTCATTTAAGTCGATGGTTCAAATCCCACAAAAAGCTTTGATTTATAGATCATTGTTTGTTTTACTTAAAGACTACTTATAACCACTGTGGGAAAAACACTTAAAAATTCTAGCTCTACTTGAAATTGTGCAGGCAGTGAGGCAAATGTTTGGCTAGGCCCTTTTTAAAAGTACGGTTATTGCAATAAAGAAATAAGGTGGGCAAGTAAGAATAGCTCAAATCGTCAAGTACGGTTCAGAGAAAGGAAAAGGAATTTTTCAG
Organism: Elysia chlorotica; assembly: GCA_003991915.1. Classification (NCBI taxonomy): domain Eukaryota; kingdom Metazoa; phylum Mollusca; class Gastropoda; family Plakobranchidae; genus Elysia; species Elysia chlorotica. The sequence goes on along the minus strand of RQTK01000809.1, from coordinate 167,630 downwards.
GGGAAATATTTGTCCTGACCTTTTAAAAAAAAGCCACTATATAAAGATATGTAGTCTTTTAAATTATTGTTAGTATTTTTTAACATTATCACTTTATACCTATTTCTTCTGTCAAAACAAACTCATCCTGGCAAACCACTGGACATCAGTGCATCACCCCAGTTGTATAAAGTCATGTCTCATTTTTAATGTACCAAAGATTATTAAGATTCTAGAAATAAGCATTTTATACAACTTAGGTGGCGCGCGGTAGTCCTAGGGTAAAACATCGGCCTCCGACGCAGGAGGTCCGTGGTTCAAGTCGTGGGGACTTCACCCCTACTGGTTCGGTCGGTGTCAGTTGAATGTGTCGAGTTGACACAACGGTCATGGTATCCCCGCCCTATCGTGTGTGTGGCAGCACATGCATTTGTCAGAAGCCAGTCTTGGGATCTGTTCACAATATAGCCTATATATTGCTGAAGTTGGAAGTTTACTTAACTACAATTACCACGTACAATTTAGGGAGCGGGTGAAGGTTCGTAAATATAGGTAAAAAAATAACCAGAGCAAATGGCGAAGCATACAACCTTGGGTGTTAAAGAGCTAAATATGAAATTGGTTCTTAAATCGAGATTAATTTTTTTTTAAACGTGATCAATCTTTACAGGAGTGTTTTTGTTTTTGTTGTTGTTGTTGTTGTTGTTGTTGTTGTTGTTGTTGTGTCATTCCAGGCTTATCCTTATTCTAAAGAATTGTTGGCAATTCGAATAGCAATGTTCAGCTCTTTCCTCAATGAACTTCTGGTACATTCTAGGTTGCAATTTCAATATAAGGAGATGAGTGTGTTTTGTGTTGTATAGAACGCACTTTAATTCAGGGTGATCTTTATTCGTCATTATGTCAGTAGAAAAAAACAGAGATGTCCCTAAGTGATTGGTCTAATTGTAAGAGATAGAGATAGAGAGAGAGAGAGAGAGAGAGAGAGAGAGAGAGAGATAGAGAGTCGTTTTAAACATTGCATTGTAATTATTAACTTTTCACTAGTACCCTGTCATCCTATCCACACTTTATGGAGGGAGGGAGGAAAGGGAGAAGAAAAACAGAGGGGGGGGTGGTGTATGAGAGAAAATGATAGGTAGGGAGAGAGAAAAAGAGGACGAGAGAGGGAGAAATAGAAAGGCATGATAGAAAAGATAGACAGGTGAGAGAGAGGGGAGGGTGGGAGAGAAGGAAGGAAAGAAATGAGGGATGATGAGACAGCGACTGTAAGTGGCAGAGGCAAAGAAAGGAATGGGGAATTTGGGACAAGAAGAAAGACATACGCAGAGAAGCAAAGAGACAGTCAAACAGACCCGCTTTAGCTTCCCTCCTCCCCTGGAAAATATGTCTATTCTGTAAATACATCAATATCAAACAAGAAAAGACATAATCTCAAATTCTAGAGAGTATATATACATCGATTTAAAAAAAACGTATGTGTACGTGTGAGAGACGACAAAACATAAAAATGGAAGTTGGGGTAAAAAAAATTGTGGAAACGTATAGATATAAAACCTGATAAAAACTTTATATGTAAGGGTGTTTAAAATTAAATTACATTTTTAAAAAGTTTTAAAAATACATTTAATTATTACAATATAATAGCAATATTACACAGATAATTAGAATCGAATTTCGCCACACATGGAGTGTTCAAGAAAATTTCTCGCCCGATGCTTTACCGCCCTTAACTCAATTAACGGGAATTCCATGCATTAAAATTCCCCCAACTCAATTTTTGGGTTGTATAGAAGTGCTAAAATGCGAGCATATCGGTTATTTCCCATTACAGTAAAAAATTGTAAACAAGGAAAAAGAAAATGTTTAAAATAACAAAAATTAAAAATATTTCCAGGAACATTTTAAAACCTGATAGTTTTTTCTTAGAACCACCGATTAAAGTGAAGTACACAAATGTAATTGCAAAGTTCCTAGAAGCTTAAATCTCAAAATAAGGGTATTTTTTCCCCTTCTACTATGTTTCAGTTTATAAGTACATTAAGTTGGAGGTTTGGAGGTTTGTGCTTACCAAAAAATATTTTTTGATAATTTTCCTCCATGTTGCATTCAATTTTGACTTACAAGCAATTTTTATCGAATAAACTTTAGTAAAATGCATTTAAAAACATTTATTATTTTCCTTTATGGTATGCTACTGGAAAAAAAAGAATTCAGAGAAAGCCCTCAAAGGTGTTAGTATTTTCGACCCGCCCTGAAACCTAATGTGAATGGTAGATTAAAGAACCAGAAACGTCGATTTTTTTTAGAAATCGAATAAATGTCATTATTGAAGACCTCTACCCGTAATAATCTTGATCATGCTTTATGCTTGCTTGCAATCTGATATCATTATGCCAAAGTTGGACTAAAAACATCATTTTTTTTATTTGATTAAAATTGATTTGATTATCATAGGTTAAAATCTATCATCTCTTGGGTTTTCCCCTGTATATAGCACATTTCTTATTTGCTAGGTTTTACACAAGAATGGTTAAAATCCATGTTTCTACCGAGAAACTGAAGTGTCAGTAAATTTTAAATAATAATAATAATAATAATAATAGTAATAATAATAATAATAATAATAATAATAATAATAGTAATAATAATAATAATAAAAA
>RQTK01000809.1:74046-76156 GCA_003991915.1 Elysia chlorotica | reverse complement strand
GCACAGTCTAGACAAACGTTGATAAAATTTAATAGTAACATTATATAAGCACGCAGACAGCTACACAAGGTTCCATTAAAAAAACCGTTGTGTTATGATTATGGGATACTGCCAATAACCTGATAGAGGACCAAAAACATAATTTGTATCCACCAGAAATATTTTAAGTAAGAAACGTGTAAGAAAAAACCTAGTGCAGTACCTATCGTTGAGCCTAATTAAAAACAGAGCAATAGGTAAAATACATTTAGAACCAGACCTACATTTAGTATTCTATTGATACAAAAGGTACAATAATACATGTAGTCCGGTGACCTTCAGTTTTCGATACATCTATTTGTTGAAATAACCATTATTGTAGTATATATGTTCTCGTAACAGCGCACTATGTAAAACATCTTGAGAACCAGACCTACATTTAGTATCTCATAAATACAAAAGTGTAACGTGGATTGTTGGGGTGATGCACAGTCTTTTTTGTAGAGCCCAGCTATCGGTTATTAAATCATATATTGTAACGGGGCTTCATGCAATGATCCAACATCCACTGGATAAAACACAAATAATAAAGTTAACCCCTTCTTGTAGAAATATTGAAGAATAACTTTATAAACTATAAACACGTCTAGGGTAGGGAAAATGTTACAACGAAATCTCGACAGCAATCAAATCCACAACTGCAATAACAATCTGTGATCAATTCCACAACTGCAATAGCAATCCGTAACTGTAACACAACAGCGCTCAGCCGTACAAGCCTTTTATACCGATTTGTAACTCAGAAGATTCGAGTTCTTCACAAATCTCGATAATTCCAGAAGGTCGTACAAATTACGGGACAACAAGGGACATTACTCCAGTTGATTAGAAGCCTAAGACTGTAAACAAACCGAAACTGAAAAACAAGTTGTTTACCGGATTGACAGATTTCTCGAATGTTCTTCACAACCGGGGCAGACAAGGTAGGAAAACAAACTAACAATGCATAGATTTGATCTAGAATGATCTTCACAATGCATAGACTAGATCTAGATCTATCTCCAGTCTTCTCGTCTTCTCTCTATCCATCTCTATCTCTCCCATCCCCCGTTCCTCTCTCTCCCCTTCTCTTCCTCTATAGCTTTCTTCAAACAAACAACCACAAACTTGTCACAATAACATTATTATAACTTACGCTTTATTGACCAATAACACCCCCCATCCCCTCGAGATAGAGCGTTAATCTACGAGTTGAAGAGAATTGGTTCAAAACCCACAATTGGTCAAAAATGTGTTTGTCCAATCTCGTCTCCTTCTGGTTGGGTCGGTGTCAGGACATGTATAATGTGATCGACTAAGACAGAAGTCTAGATATACCCGCACTGTTTCTGCGTGCAAACACGTCAAAATGTCAGACATTAGTCTTGAGGTCCGTCCACAATATAGTCTTTATAATGCTGAGGTGGATCGCTAAGCAACAAACAAAACACAAAACGAAACAAGATTCGAACTTCACCCTGAGAGATCATATATGTACGCTTAGACCTCGCCGTATATCCAGGTAACGTGTGTCAACCTACCACCTTTATTGAGGGGGGCGCGGTGGTCCAGGGGTAGAACATTGGATTCCTACGCAAAAGATCCCGAGTTCGAATCTTGGCGGTTGCGTTCCCTACTGGTTAGGTCGAAGTCAGTATAATGTGACCAGCTGAGACATAGTATCCCCGCACTGTCTCTGTGTGTGGAAACACGTCAAAATGTCAGACATTAGTGTTGGGGCCTGTCCATAATATAGCCTATATAGTGCTGAGGTTGAACGCTAAGCAACAAACACAACACAAAACAAAACAAAAATCTCTCCCTATAAACGATATTCGAACCTGGCCTTATAAATCCAGGTGACTTGTGTCAACCTACCACCTTTATTGCGACGGCGTTCTGGATATATGCGCCTTGTGGTGGCGCCGTGTAAAGGTGAGTAAGGTGAATAAGGTGAGTAATGCCGCAGCCGCCCAGGTTTCCCTCACATGAATATTTGATAGCTCAGGCCTGGTCGGGATACTTGCTCCGACCACAGGGCGCGGGTTTACACCTGGGGTCTGTAGGGTTTGAGCTGTGTGTGTGTGTGAAG
>RQTK01000809.1:56546-71546 GCA_003991915.1 Elysia chlorotica | reverse complement strand
GTCTCTCTATCTATCTCCCTCTCTCTTTCTCTCATTTCACAACAACGGAGTTTTATATGACGCAGAATGTCCGTATGATTTTAAAAGGAAGTTTAACTAATTAGTGGATCTCTATATTTCTCTCTCTCTTTCTCTCTCTCTTTTTCTTTCTCTCTCTCTCTCTATCTCTCTCTCTTTTTTTTCTTTTCTCTCTGTCTCATTTCACAACCACGGAAATTTTTAAAAGACGCAGAACTGTCTGTGTGATTTTAAAAGGAAGTAGGTGAAAGAGGGAGAAAGAGAGAGAGGGTGAGAGAGGGCGAAAGAGAACGAAAGGAAGAAAGGGTGAAAGAGGTAGAAAGAGAGAGAATGGGAGAAAGAGTGAAAGAGGGAGAAAGACAGACAAGAGAGAGACAGACAGACAGACAGAGAAAGCGAGAGAATGAGAGAGAGAAAGAAAACAAGAGGAGACGATAGACTTACCAAAAAGCAGAACAACCACACATTCTACTATAATACTTATCTTCCAAGCTTACGACAAAAATGCGTGATAAACGTGTATGCATTTCGTCAAAACAATTATTTCCCAGGCTCTACCAGTAAAAGTTGGTTGGTTGGTTGGTTGGGTTGGTTTAACGTCCAACGGCAGCACTATATAGGCTATATTGCTACCAGTAGTAAGACCTGGGCGTTTGGTGTTATGTTGGCGTCTCTTCACCTGGTAGTGTCGCCACTATCTTGACCAATGAGTCATCGCCGGTAGAACAAAAGAGCGCGAGGCCAGATAAACAAAGTAATCAGGGATCAATGAGCAGTGCATGGATCAGGCCTTCCATCCCTCCCTCCCTCCCACCTCTCTCTCACTCCCCCCTCCTCTCCCTCCTCCCTCCTGAGATGCTAGATGGTTTGCGGTAATGGGCACCGTAGCGAAAATGAGGCCGATAGGAAAGGGTATCTCTATTTCTCTCTCTCTCTCTCTCTCTCTCTCTCTCTCTCTCTCTCTCTCTCTCTCTCTCTCTCTCTCATTTCACAACAACGGAGTTTTATATGACGCAGAATGTCTGCATGATTTTAAAAAGGAAGTTTAATTGATTAGTGGATCTCTCTTCCTCTCTCTCTCTTTCTCTCTCTCTTTTTCTTTCTCTCTCTCTCTCTATCTCTCTCTCTTTTTTTTCTTTTCTCTCTGTCTCATTTCACAACCACGGAAATTTTTAAAAGACGCAGAATATATGTGTGGTTTTAAAAGGAAGTAGGTGAAAGAGGGAGAAAGAGAGAGAGGGTGAGAGAGGGCGAAAGAGAACGAAAGGAAGAAAGGGTGAAAGAGGTAGAAAGAGAGAGAATGGGAGAAAGAGTGAAAGAGGGAGAAAGACAGACAAGAGAGAGACAGACAGACAGACAGAGAAAGCGAGAGAATGAGAGAGAGAAAGAAAACAAGAGGAGACGATAGACTTACCAAAAAGCAGAACAACCACACATTCTACTATAATACTTATCTTCCAAGCTTACGACAAAAATGCGTGATAAACGTGTATGCATTTCGTCAAAACAATTATTTCCCAGGCTCTACCAGTAAAAGTTGGTTGGTTGGTTGGTTGGGTTGGTTTAACGTCCAACGGCAGCACTATATAGGCTATATTGCTACCAGTAGTAAGACCTGGGCGTTTGGTGTTATGTTGGCGTCTCTTCACCTGGTAGTGTCGCCACTATCTTGACCAATGAGTCATCGCCGGTAGAACAAAAGAGCGCGAGGCCAGATAAACAAAGTAATCAGGGATCAATGAGCAGTGCATGGATCAGGCCTTCCATCCCTCCCTCCCTCCCTCCCTCCCTCTCACCTCTCTCTCACTCCCCCCTCCTCTCCCTCCTCCCTCCTGAGATGCTAGATGGTTTGCGGTAATGGGCACCGTAGCGAAAATGAGGCCGATAGGAAAGGGTATATATATTTCTCTCTCTCTCTCTCTCTCTCTCTCTCTCTCTCTCTCTCTCCATATATATGCATTCGAGTCCAATCATAGCTGTATACTAGAATTCTTTAGGTATTGAGTGATCGGAAAATCCCCGTGTTTAAAGGGTGTGGTTACGTCATCCAATATCGTTGTGTAGATTCTAAAGCCTTTAATAGTAGTTGTTTTAGAATTAAAGCACTGCATAGGTTAAAACTAGAGGTATTGTGATAATAGGTCCAATAGTGAAAACGCGGACGATAGGAAAGTGAAAAATGCACCGACGTCTAATTAAGCACTGTCCGAGACTAATGGATCCAATAAACGATATGAAGAAAAAAAATTATGGGCAGGAGGGCGTTATTAAGTCATTCATTAACGCCATGTACTAACAGGCCTGGTGTTACTAACGGCACGATATGGTACTCACTCAGGGTCGGATTGGTGGTCGTGCAGTGCTCACCTAGACCTAGAGAGAGTGTGGGTCTAGACGATGCTTCCTACAGAGTCCATGTGGCGTCAACTTATGGTAATCAGGAGTATTCATAAATGTGTATTGCTCTTAGTTTTACATTTGTTGAAATTTCTCTTGATATAAACAAGTCCTTTAATTTCATAAATGTTGATTTAGTTGTGAGAATCAACACCTCTCAGCCTAATTGAGCAAGGTATCAAGTTCAAAAGCTAGTGCTAAAGAGCTGCCCCAAATCTCTCATGCAGGTTAACGTTAAATTCTAAAGACATCAGGATGGGGAAGGACAACAACTTTTACTGGTGCTAACTGATCCTAAGAAATTGTAGCTCATACCAGAATGTCCACTTGTTGGCGTGTCGTATATTTCCATGCCAAAGGATCCTGCGCCAGTGTGAGGTTCACATGTGGCTGGGTCCACGTCCATTGTTATGCCGTCGCTCCACTTCCTGCTGGGTTGGCCTTCCATTCTTGCCTGTTAGGATTGTTATTTCATACCTAGCGCAAAAACCTGCCTGAAAAAGTCTTGGCAAATGAAATGAAGAATAAAATGGAGAACTGTCAGATTACACTCCCATCAAAAGAGGAGTCAGACAAGGCTGCGTCCTATCACCCTACCTGTTTAATATTTATACAGAATTCATATTTAGAAAAACGGACAACATGCCGGGCATTAAGATTGGTGGTAGGAACATAAATAATCTGAGGTATGCTGCCGACACTGTGCTACTTACAGAAAGCATCAAGGACCTGCAGTCATTAGCAAACGCTGTAAAAACAAAATAGTGGCCAAGTTGGATTAGACATGAATCTACAGAAGACAAAAGTCATGGTTATGTCCAAAAAACAAGATAAAAGTGCCATCGTAAAAATAAACAACCAAACCCTAGAGGAGGTGTCTTCATACAAATACCTTGGACAACGCATTAATTCAGATGCTAAAAATAAAGAAGAAATACATACTAGAATAGCCATTGCAAAAACAAGGTTTGGCCAACTGAGGCAAATATTAACATCACAACAAACCCAATTATCCACTAGACTTAGAGTACTGAAATGCTATGTGCACTCTGCTCTGTTATACGGGTCCGAGACATGGACTCTATCTAAAGAAATCGAAAAGAAAATCAACTCCTTTGAGATGTGGACCTTTCGCCGTCTAGGAAAAATTAGCTGGACAGAAAAGAAAACCAACAAAGACTTGTGTACCACTCTGGGCATCCAGCCGTCTTTATTAAAGACAATAAAAACAAGAAAACTGAAGTATTTTGGACATGTGAGGCGGCACCAGACAACACAGAAGGTAATACTGGAGGGAATGGTGGATTGCAAACGAGCAAGAGGCAGGCCAGCAAGAGCATGGATAGATGACATTAAGGAATGGACCTGTCTTTCAGCAAAAGAATGCAGCGAAAACGCAAGAGACAGGAGTGCATGGAGGACCATTTCAAGTCAACCTCACCCGAGATGACACCGGAAGAAGAAGAAAATGTTCATTTGAAGGCGGGCTTTGATATGTAAAGTTGAACTCAATGGATCCATTTTGAACAGGCTTCATAAAATAACACAAATATCTTTGGACGCAAAACAACAACACCAAGAAAATGAAAATCAACTACCGAAACCAAAATAACTCTCCTTTATTTAAAAAAAAATATAAATGAAATAACTCGTGACCTGAGAATCACAAGTGTTCCAATTACCTTCTGTGTCGATATTGCGATAGGTCCTTCTTGCTCTCAAGTGACAAATTGTTCAAAGGGTTGACACAGTTTTTTGTTCTTCTTCCTATTTTATTTCCGAGACAAATTCTGAGTGTTGAATTAAAAAAAAAATTTTTTGAAGAAATCTGAGTGTATATGAGATATTTGATGTTGATGTTCATGTTGATGTTAAGTTGGTTTAACGTCCAACATCAGCACTATATAGGCTATATTGTGGACGGGCCCTAGGATTGACATCTGATAATTTCATGTGCTGCCACACACGAGACAGGGCGGGGATACCATGACTCCTGTCTCAGTCGATCACATTAAACTGACACCGACCCAACCAGCAAGGAGCGCAATCGCCAGGACTCGAACCCGGACCTTTTGCGTCGGAAGCCGATGTTCTACCCCAGGGCCACCACGCCTCTCATTTGAGATAGGGTACACTTTGGTTCCTCTAGATTAACCAAGGTGATAAGTATAGAGTTTCCACCAGGATTGTGTGTGTGTGTATGTGTGTGTGAGGGGAGGGGAGGGAGGAAATGGAAAGGAAGGGAGAAGACTCTATCCGGGTAAGATGAACTCTCTCACGAACTTCATTACCGAGCTAAAGTATATGGTTTGAGTATTGATTCTTTTCTGGGTCGGAAAATGGTTGGGGTAGGGGTGGGGGTTAAAAAGAGATGGGGAAAAGAGAGTTAACTGGAGTGAGGAGGCATAAAATGGGGTGCCCATATGGATAGATAAAGAGGCACGGAGGATAGAGAGAGAGAGAGAGAGAGAGAGAGAGAGAGAGTAATAGAGAGACATACATTAATGTAGAGAGGAGGCAGAATATGGGGTAGTTATCTTTATAGATAAATAGGCACGAGGAGAGAGACAGAGATAGAGATAGAGAGAAAGAGAGAGAGAGAGAGAGAGAGAGAGAGAGAGAAAGAGAGAGAGAACAAAGCAGACAGAGAGACAGAGAAATAGAGAGAAGGGGAGAGGGGGAGAAAACTAGAGCAAGATGGAAGATGGAAGTCGAGCAAGAAACAAGAACTTACAAATGGGAATGAAAGAAAGTAGGAGATGAAAACAATCAGTGAGACAAATTAAGATAGCCAGAGGAAAGCAACGGAGTGTAGGCGAGAGACAGAAACAGAGAGAAAGAGAGAGAGAGAGATAGAGAGAGAGAAAGAGTGTGAAAGAAAAATGGTGAGACTAATTCATCATCAATTGCTTGGCATTTTTATATAGTAGTGCAATGTTGCTTCGCGGAGAAAGACTCCATAATTCGTAAGTACAACATCGCCGTAGCTTTCAACTAGTCCTAACTTTTCTTATTCGCAGACGAGTCGTTAACTTACCACAACGTTGTACTTACAATCCTTCCTGTGCGGTAAGACGCTACTGCGATTGCGCAGACACAGAGAGCAGACGTGGATACATTGACAAGCTTTGGCTAACGGGTCCATTTTGTTTTGACGTCTGCCACGAGAACGCAATTCAATTATGATCAAAAGTTAATTGAGTTTTATTTATTTTGTAAATCTGCCGCTTGATAAAGATTTTCAGTTTTGTTTTAATTTTTTTCATATTTCTTTTTTTTTTTTTCTTTCATACGTTTATTTGATTTTCAACTCTTTAAAAAAAAAAAAGGTTTAAAATCATTTATGGGTACCACGTTTTGTTTGGTTTTGATTTGTTTTTGTTTTTAATTGTGTAATTAATTCAATTTTGTTTTTATTTGCGTGAAAGGATACAAATCAGAGGGCGATGAAGGCAGCAAAATTAATGTTAGAACATGAAGCGCTGGTTATATTTAACAATCAAACGTACTAGGCTATATCGGGGTACAGGTTGAGTTGAGTTGAGTTGAGTTGGTTTAACGTCCAACATCGGCACTATATAGTCTATATTGTGGTCAGGTCCCAAGACTGGCGTCTGATAATTTTATGTCCTGTTATATCGGGGTAAAGGTAAACTAAGACTTAAACCAAGGTTTACCATTGGATCGCTATATTCAGAACTACATTAAGATCAGAAAACAACTTCTCCAGCTCTGCCTCCAATGTTTTTCATCATAATCTCTATACATATATATATATTTCTTGTCATTTACAGAACATGATTATATTGTATGGTAAGCTCTAAACATCCCTCCTATATCCTTTTCCTCACTTTACTTTCCCGCCCCTTCTTCTTTTCTCGCAATTTCTCGTCTTGCTGAAGTTCTGAAGCTTTAAACTTAAAGACGAATAAATTCGAAGACGAACTTTGTTTGGGCGAGCACGTCACCTTGTGATGCAGACACAGAAATCTAAATATAGACTAGACGTCTCTGGTTTGAGACACAGTGGTAACGGAAAATGCGTGGAAATAATAAATGACGGAGCAGTCACCAGCTTAAACTGTCGGACAAAAGAAAAAGAAAAAAAACCACAACAAGGGCTCATGTACAGTGTATTTTAACATTTTGATGTAATGTTATCAAAACGTCTCGCCTTTATTGAGCCTTCTTGGGCACACAAAATCTAATATAGATGTAGATGTAGATGTAGATGTAGATGTAGATGTAGATGTAAATGTAGATGTAGATGTAGATGTAGATGTAGATGTAGATGTAGATGTAGATGTAGATGTAGATGTAGATGTAGATGTAGATGTAGATGTAGATGTAGATGTAGATGTAGATGTAGATGTAGATGTAGATGTAGATGTAGATGTAGATGTAGATGTAGATGTAGATGTAGATGTAGATGTAGATGTAGATGTAGATGTAGATGTAGATGTAGATGTAGATGTAGATGTAGATGTAGATGTAGATGTAGATGTAGATGTAGATGTAGATGTAGATGTAGATGTAGATGTAGATGTAGATGTAGATGTAGATGTAGATGTAGATGTAGATGTAGATGTAGATGTAGATGTAGATGTAGATGTAGATGTAGATGTAGATGTAGATGTAGATGTAGATGTAGATGTAGATGTAGATGTAGATGTAGATGTAGATGTAGATGTAGATGTAGATGTAGATGTAGATGTAGATGTAGATGTAGATGTAGATGTAGATGTAGATGTAGATGTAGATGTAGATGTAGATGTAGATGTAGATGTAGATGTAGATGTAGATGTAGATGTAGATGTAGATGTAGATGTAGATGTAGATGTAGATGTAGATGTAGATGTAGATGTAGATGTAGATGTAGATGTAGATGTAGATGTAGATGTAGATGTAGATGTAGATGTAGATGTAGATGTAGATGTAGATGTAGATGTAGATGTAGATGTAGATGTAGATGTAGATGTAGATGTAGATGTAGATGTAGATGTAGATGTAGATGTAGATGTAGATGTAGATGTAGATGTAGATGTAGATGTAGATGTAGATGTAGATGTAGATGTAAATGTAGATGTAGATGTAGATGTAAATGTAGATGTAGATGTAGATCTATACAATTCCCTTCAAGCAGAGCCTTCTTGGGCACACAAAATCTAATGTAAATGTAGATTTAGATGTAGATCTATATGATTCCCTTCAAGCAGGATCTACCTCAGCTCCAGAGCTTCTTACTAGCCTTGTCTTTGGCAGCTGCAACTGCATACACATGTACTTTGTGAACCACACGAAGATAACGTATGACGTAACGATGATATAATGACACTACTTAGTTGTGGGGCTTTCTGGTCTTTCATTGGCTCTCGTAATTCTATGTTAGAGCTACGATTAGACGCCGGGGTAGATTTCTTTACCTATCGTCATCGTCTCTGCTAGGCGCCCAGTATCGCAAGAACTCCGCTGTCGTTTAGAGTGTGACAAAGCCATGAGGAGCTGGAGTTCAACTTACTATGTAAACGATTTAAACTGGCGCAGTGCTAGAGCATTGGTCTCCCAATCGGGATGTTTGTGGTTTGATTGTCCAACTTCGTTCCTTACTGGTTTGGTCGGTATAAGTATCACGTGATCAGCTGATACAAACTTACTGGTATCCGCGCACGTTATCTATGTATAGCACAACTTAAAACTCTCAGACGTTATTCTTGGGACCAATCCACAATATAGCGTTGCTGTTGAAATTAGACGTTAACAAATAAAAACTGACTGACTTACTTTGCTATATATGATTGTTATCTATAATGCACAGTGTTTGGTCTTTGGTAACAGTAAAAGAAGGTTAAGATACCGGGTGGATTCGGTTTTTGTGGATTGCTTAACGTCCAATGTCACACTATATTTAGGATATATTGTGAACTGTCCCCAAAATCAAGGTCTGACAATTTTATGTGAAGCGCCAACGAGACAGAGCGGGGAGACTTGGACTCCTGTCTCAGCGGCTCACATCATACTGATACCGACCAAACAAGTAGTGGACTAAATTCGGACACACTGAAAACTGACTAATCATAACCGTGGAGTCCGAACCAGTGAGCTTCCGATTTGGAAATCAACGCTCTACCACTTGAGCCAGGGGAGGGGGGGGGGGGCGCGGTAGCCCAGTGGTAGAACATCGGCTTCCGAAGCAAAAGGTCCCTAGTTCGAAACTACTTGTTAGGTCGGTGTCAGTATAATGTGACCGGCTGAGACAGGAGTTTTTGCATCCCCGCCCTGTCTCGTGTGTGGCAGCAGATACAACTGTCAGACGTCTGTCTTGGGATCCGTCCACAATATAGCCTGTATGGTGCTGATGTTGGACGTTAAAACCAACTCAACTTGAGCCAGTTCGCCCCCAAGTCAAGATACTAAAACACTCACATTGATAGAATACATATTATAAAACTATGTAAGAACGTTACGAAGCTTCGGTTTTACTCACCTGTATCAACTGAGTGAAAAAAAAATGTCCGCACGGGTGATTGTAAACACTCCACTGTATCGCGTAGTCACTGCAGATCATCTTCGAACTCTGGGTGTCTATTTATAGGTAGTCGTTATGAGGTCAATCTTTGAGTCCTTTATTTACAAATTATTTCAAGACTATAAAAGTATGTTATCCACCACAAAGCACATTACATACATATCTTTAAGAATTAAAATGTAACCAAACAAAATTTTATATTATAATAAATGATAAAGTATGTCATCCACCACAAAGCACATTAAATACATATCTTCAAGAAATAAAATGTAACCAAACGAAATTTTATATTATAATAAAATTAATGATAAAGCAGTTACCAACTTAACAAAACCTAATGGACAAAAAACCAGCAAGGGAATTTTAACATAATTGTAAACGGTTAAGGTTTTATTGACACTATATCAGTACACATAATTGGTTTCATTTTATACCTATCCATCTATATCTATTTCAGCCATGGAAAAAAGGGTTAACGTATTTTAGCACTAGGAAAAATAATCTATACTTTTTATAATAAATTTCAGTGATGTGAATGTCGCTTAAGTATAAAATTTTGAGCTATTTGAGTTTTTCCGTAGAGTGCGTCGTGGTAAAAAGAATTCAGCTACAGCAGAACTTTTCGATGTCTGTTAAAAGTAGCATCTAATACGACATAAGCGGTGATTAAAACGCCATCTTCACATTATCGAACACAGATGGAACATCGCATCTTTAATCCTCACAAACGTAATCTCGTTTACAGTTTATAGACTCTGAATCAAAAACTTTTTTTTTACACTTTGACAAACTTCGAAATTCCTTTTTATAATCTAAATAAGGATAAAATAGTAGACCTTTTTCGGACTCCGAAAGGCTAAACCAGAAAAAAAAGCAATTGAAAAGTCGATATGGTTTTAAAAAAGGGTTTAAAAAAATCAAATTTGACCTATAAAGAGAAGAAGATAATTTGGATAAAATGTTAGAACTTTCGGAGGCTCTACACAATACTATATTGAGCGTGCGAAGACTAAACAACAATAGTTAGCAGGACGGGAAGAAGGGAAGGAGGGAAGGAATACACGATTATAATTATAACAAAAGAATCAACGCTCACGTATTGAGATAATCGGTGTTATTTGAGTATCGATTCGCCACATGAGAGAGAATGGATGCCTGCGTGGGTGCTGCAAGCATTACTAAAGACGACTGAAGACAGGGGGAGGCAGGGTGGTGAACACGGGTAAGCTTAGATGGAGGGAGAAAGAGAGACAGGGAGAGAGAGAGGGAGAGACAGAGAGAGAGAGAGAGGAAGAGAGGGAGAGAGAGGGGAGAGAAAGAGGATGAAAACAGAGAGAGTTAGATTGATATAGATTTATACTTATATAATAGAGAGAGATTTAGAGATTTGGAGATTAAAAGAGGGGTACAGAGAGGGCAGAGAGAGAGAGAGAGAGAGAGAGAGAGAGAGAGAGAGGCAGGGGAGATAGGACTAGAAAAAAACAGAAAGAGTAGAGATGGAGAGAAGTTAAGAGATAGAGTAGAGGAGAAAGGGGGCGGGGAAGGGGGGAAGAGAGATAGAGAACAGACAGAGATAGAGAGCTGAGTAGTGGGCATAGAGAGAGAGAGAGACAGAGAGAGACAGAGAGAGAGAGATAGTGAGAGTGAGAGATTGGAAGAGGGTGGAGAGGGAAAACTAGAGAAAACAGATACATAGACAAAGAGATAAAGAGAGAGACAGAGAGAGACAGACAGACAGACAGACAGAAAGAGAGAGAGAGAGAGAGAGAGAGAGAGAGAGAGAGAGAGAGAGACAGAGAGATGTTTAACTAACGGCACATTTTCTGTTTGCCTTTGCTTTTAGCGTGCGATCGATGTGCAAATAATGCAATGTCTGAAAACACTACACTGAAACTCTATAGCCTCCTAACCTTTCCTAGACTCGTCTTCGTATTATATCTTTCAGGTAAAGATTATTGAACCGTGTAGAAACTTGATTTAAATGATGTCGCTAAAATTTAAAAAAAAATTAAAATTTAGGTTAACACAATAATTCGTTCTTCAGCATAAAGAGAAGATAACTTCAAAGAAAATATGAAAAAACAATTTTTTTAATGTCGCTAGCGCGCGTAATATGTTACAACTATTAGTTTTATTACGTTGTATGTTAATTATACATGATTTTAAACATTTATCCACTTTACTGTACCAATATGAGATAGAATGTTCCAAAATATCCTTATTGATTAACATAAAACAAAAAACAAACAAAACTTTGTAAGATGGAATTATAATTAAAGCTTTTCAAGTTTTTCCCACTACGTTTGCCTTTTCTCTACTTTGACTCTTGAAAGTACGTACCAAAAAAATTTTTTTTTAATGTTTTACTCACTCTTGCATTTTTTCAACTCTTAAATGTTAAGAAAATCTCACTGTTGCATAATCGCTATACTAAGGGTTTAATACAGAAACACAAAAAGATAATGTGCTGTTATGAAGACATAATTTCTCTCTTAAGTTAAAGAAAAAGTACAGTCAGAGATGTTAGTCTATACCCATAATTTTGTTCTATCGGCAGGAGACAGGAGTTCATGGTATCCCCGCCCTGTCTCGTGTGTGGCAGCACATAAAATTGTCAGACGTCAGTCTTGGGGCCCTTCCACAATATAGCCTATATAGTGCTGATGTTGGACGTTAAACAAACTCAACTACTACTACTACTACTACTACTACTACTACTACTACTACTACTACTACTACTACTACTACTACTACTACTACTACTACTACTACTACTACTACTACTACTACTACTACTACTACTACTACTACTACTACTACTACTACATGTACAACTTACGACTTCTAAAGAAACACTCATATTCAAATCCAAGAAAATCGAAAATAATAACATAAACAAAAACTGCACAATTAAGCACCACACGTTATATCCACAAAGTTCCAAAGTTCCATGCATGTGACATCAGTCTGTCTGCTATTTTATTGACTATCGGTCTCCATTGAAGCGGCACGTTACTACTAAGTACTACGACATCGCCGGTTAGGCCTACCGGTACACTAGATCTGGTCCCCTCCTCACAAGTTCTTACTCTTACCCTCACCAGCCTTAGATCGTTGCTACAAAACCGTGAGCAACTTCCCCCCTCTCTCTCTCTCACCCTCACTCACTCTCTTCTCCCGCTGGTGACATGCGCGCGAGGGCAGAACTCCACCGCTCAGTGCTCACACATGGTTCCACGCCCGGCGACAAGGCCTAGCCTAGGACCTGCGGGTGAGCGAGTGAGAGGGGCGTGGGACGCGTGCGTTGAGCCTAACGCTACTGAATGGGTGAGTAAAAAACGTGCACGCAGTAAAAAAACAAAACAAAACAACAGAAGCTTTGCGATAAACCAGGCTCTTTGCTGAAACGAGGACGATTATGTAGGGAAATCAGTATCGGCATTCAAGCTTAATGTAGTTTGAACCTAGGCTAACGGAGCCAATGGAGGCGTTGCGAGTGCTATGCTTTTTGCGAAAACGAAGACGTTGTAGTTAAACGGGAATTTCTGACGGCGGACAAGCTTTCTAAATATAGCTCTATTCTAGGTTTACGGAGCCAATAGAGGCATTAAGTAGCAGAGATTTGAGCGAAAACGAAGACGTTGTTAAAAGGGAATAGCTTTATTATAGATTTACGGAGCCAATAGAGGCATTACGTAGCCGAGATTTGACCGAAAACGAAGACGTTGTTAAACGTGAATTTACGACGGTGGACAAGCATTCTAATTATAGCTTTATCCTAGATTTACGGAGCCAATAGGGGCATTACGTAGCAGAGATTTGAGCGAAAACGAAGACGTAGTTAAACGGAAAAATTATCCGACGGCGGACAAGCATTCTAATTATAGCTTTTTTTCTAGGTTTGCAGAGTAAATAGAGGCATTACGATAGGAGCTTCAAGCGAAAAGGAGGACGATGTTAATTTCAAGAAGGTTTATTAAAGCGTACAAGCATTATAGTAACATAGCTTTATCCCAGAGTTACGGAGACAATAAAGAAGTTACGATAACATAGCTTTTAGCAAGAATAAAGATGATAACTATATACCGAGGAAGGCTTGGTGATTTCGCCCCCTACTGGTTGGGTCGGTTTTAGTTTAGTTTGACAAGAGCCCTATATTGTTTGAGCAGCACATAAAATTGACGGACATCAGTGGGACCCATCCACTATAATAGTACTGACGTTAGACGTTAAACTCAACACAATAACACCTACAACTATATATACCGGGAGTCTATACCGGCGTCTAAGCATTGTTTAGCTCTATCCTTGACTTGCGGGGCTATTAAGTTATCCAAAAACTCCATACCCAATAAAGGCAATGATATTATATTATTCGTTATTGTACAATAAATCGCAAAGACTTTTATATCCTGAAAATATATGCTCGTGCATATATGTGCGTGCATGTGTTTGAGTGTCTACGTCTCACTAAATGAAACTGCAGGCGAACCAGATTACTTTAACAAATGACATAATCACGTCTCATAGGCAAGGGATTAGATTCAGTTGGTTTTAACGTCCCAGGTAATAATTATAAAGCTATATCGTTGACAGGCCCCAAGACTAATGTCTGAAAATTTTATGTGCTGCCACACACGAGACAGGGCGAGGATACCATAACTCCTGTCTCAGCCTGTTACATTAAACTGACACCGATCCAACCAGTAGGGGGGCGAAATCGCCAGGACTCGAACCACAGACCTCCTGCGTCGGAAGCCGATGTTGTATCCTGGGGCTACCGCCCCTCCGCTTAGACAATGGATTTACTGATTGTTCATTGGCTCCGTAAGTCTATATAAGAGTCAATATTCCTTTGTCTATCGTCTCTGTTTTAGTTTTGGGCCCTCAAATAGCAAGGCATCCATTCTTACAACAAGGATACATTTAAGATTTAGGTGTTGACGCGTCCTTGCGCCTTTTTGTTTTAGATTACAACGCACGCTTCGTCAGACTTCTCCTTTCTTGAGCATTCTTGTGAAAACAAAACATAGCGATGGAAGATAGATAGATAGATAGATAGATAGATAGATAGAAATTTCAGCTGGGAGAAGAGAGAGAGAGAGAGAGAGAGAGAGAGAGAGAGAGATATTTACATCTTGGATTCGATGGGGTGATTGGAATACTGGGAGAAGTGTATGTTTGCTTATATGTCTCTTTGTTATTCTAGTTTGTATCGTATTTTCTTAAACTCTCACTCCATTGCACATTTGTCAGCATTTGTCTCTTTGTTACTCTTTCTGCCTGTGTCATGGTCTCTACTTTTCTTCTTACTCTTTCTTTCTTTCTTTCTCTCTCTCTTTCTCTCTCTCTTTCTTTCTCTCTCTTTCTCTCTCGCTCTCTCTCTCTCATAATATCATTTTCTTTCTTTATCATTCTTTCTCTCCTCTCTCTATCTATTTCCATTCCTCCCCTTCTCTCTCTGTCTTCCTCTTCCTCACTTTCAATTTTTACCTCTCTCCCCCTCCCTTTCATTATCGCTCTCGCTTGCTCTACTTTTTTAATCGCCTCTCTCTTTCTTTCTCGTTCAGTCTTTTACACCTCTCTCTCTCTCTCACTCACTAACTATTTATCTATTTTAATCGTAACCTCTCTCCTTTCCTCTCTATATATATTTCTTTTTTTCTATCTTTCTTAAAATCTGTACCTCTCTCTCTCTCTCTTTCTCTTTCAATCTTTATACCTGTTCCTCTATCTCTCTTTCTCCCTCCCCCTCTCTCTCTCTCTCTCTCTCTCTCTCTCTCTTTCTAACTCTATTTCTCTTTCTCCCTCTCTCTTTTTCGTTTAATCGGTGCACCTCTCTCTTCCCTCATATCTCTCTTCTTCAAAATTTTACCCTCTCCCTTCCTCTCTCTCTCAATCTCTCCCTCCCTCTCTCCCACTCACACAGTTCATTTAATCCCCTGATGTCCTCTACCCACCCCAGAACAATTCAGACAGGACTGATCGTGGAGAGGAGAGAGAGAGAGAGAGAGAGAGAGAGAGAGAGAGAGAGAGAGAGAGAAGACAGAGAGAGAGAG
>RQTK01000809.1:0-40000 GCA_003991915.1 Elysia chlorotica | reverse complement strand
CTTGCAAATTTAGCTCAGACACTGTTAATTGATCAGTTTTACAGACGGTTGGTTGGTTGGTTGGTTGGTTGGTTGGGTTGGTTTAACGTCCAACAGCAGCACTATATAGGCTATATTGTGGACGGGTCCCAAGACCGACGTCTGACAATTTTATGTGCTGCAACACACGAGACAGGGCGAGGATACCATGACTCCTGTCTCAGCCGGTCACATTATACTGACACAGACCCAACCAGTAGGGAACGCAACAGCCAGGATTCGAACTCGGGACCTTTTGCATCGGAAGCCGATGTTAAGGTTCGAACCGCAGAGCCCTTGCTTCACCAACCACATAACTGGATAAGATACCGGTGTTTCATGAATTGAGTAAAGAATAAGGTTGATTTCTTAATGTTATATGTCAACAGTTAGTCTATATTGAAAACATAACCCTGAGTGGGGTACCCGAAACTTAACAGTTATATGAAAGGAAAAACGACGCCTTCAAAGCGTGGCTCTACAGCTTTCCTGGGATTTTAGTTGACTCGTTTATGTGATGCTTAGGGTCTAACATCAGCACCATATGACGTGAAACAACTGGGGTGTATCAGGAACATAATAATAATAATAATAATAATTTATTGCATTTCTTTTGCGCATTTCCAAAATTGAAATTTCTTTTGCGCTCACACACACACACTTATATACTTCCTTAAAGATAGCAGTGAAGTGGCATTCGCGCGAGTACCAATATTGATCGAGTATTCAATTGAGCGAACTCACGGCTTAGCTGGCCTGTCTTTTGGTGCCCCTTGACGTTAGATTTCTCCCTTTTCGTTTTGTATGGTTCATGAACAGGACGGGGGTATGAAGGTATAATCTAAAAAGGGGAGGGGAAACGACCTTATGGGTTCCAGCTATCACTTGCTTTCAATGGAGTGGATTTTTGTCATATAAACGCCAAATAGACCTACATAATAAATAATAAAAAAAAATTTTTTTTTTAAATATAATTCTCTCACTATCGAGGATAAACTCGCAATCACGTTTAAAGACATAATAATAATAATAATAATAATAATTTATTGCATTTATATTGCGCATTTCCAAAATTTAAGTTTTGCTCAATGCGCAGTACATTAAAAGAAATCATGTACATGAAATAAACATACATAAATAAATGTGTAAACATCACAGAGGTAATGGCACAAACAAACATGCAAATGATATATTCAATCACACATACACACACATGCACATAAACATACACTCACAGACACACACACACATACACTCACACACCCATACGCATACATACACAAGTAGCATACACCTACACACACCCAGACAGACACACACATGCACACCAAGATCAAAGAATAATAATGCAGATCAATAATCGTGAGAATTATGGTAGTTCCATGCCAAATGCTTTTTTAAAAAGGTAAGTTTTAAGATGTTTCTTAAATATTGTGATAGAGGCAGACTCTCTCAATGACTTGGGCAGTTCATTCCATATACGGGGGCCAGCATAGTCGAAAGATCGTTCACCATAGAATTTATACTTTCTGGATGGGAGACATAAAGTTAATGTGTCACTGGAAGATCTCAGAGCACGCCTAGGACAGTAAAGGTGCATGTAGTCTTGTAAATACTGGGGAGATGTCTTATGCAAAGACTTAAAACAAAAAACAGCAAGCTTATATTCTATTCTCTGTCTCACTGGCAGCCAGTGCAATTGCTTTAACAATGGCGTTGAAGACGCAGATTTTTTCAGTTTAAGAACAAGTCTTGCTGCATTGTTTTGAACTACCTGGAGTTTGGACAAGTTGTCTTCCGTTATACCACTCAAGAGTGAGTTACAATAATCTAAGCGAGATAAAACAAGTGTTGACATGAGCTTCATACATATGTGGGTGGGAATAACATGTCTAATCCTGGCTATCTTTCGTATTTGAAACAGCATGCTCTTCCTTATGTTTTTGACTTGGGTGGACATGCTCATACAGCTGTCAAAAGAGACTCCAAGATTCTTAACTGTGTTACCTGAAACTATCTCATGTCCATTTATGTTTAATTGAATTGATGGTGGTAAATTTTTAATTGCTTTGGGGTTGCCAGTGAGAAGAATTTCTGTTTTGTCATCGTTGAGCTTCAGTTTATTTATTTCCATCCATGCTTTTACTTCGCTGACACATGTTTCAAAAGATTTAATAAGTTGGGGTAGTTTTTCAACATAATCAGCTTTATATATCTGGGTGTCATCAGCGTAAAGGTGATATTGCATGTTATGTTTTCTTAAAATAGACACTAAGGGCTGGGTGTACATAGTAAAAATTATCGGCCCGAGTACGGAACCTTGGGGGACACCAAAAGAGAGCGTAGTGCGTTCTGACACCTCATTACCTACTTTCACAGATTGGAATCTGCCCATCAAATACGATCGAAACCACTGTAGAGCTGTACCTGTGATACCAAAGGAGACCTCGAGTCGATTAATAAGTATTTCGTGAACGATTGTGTCAAATGCCGATGAAAGTTCGTTTAGAATGTCGGTACTGACTTTAAGGGCTGCCGTCTCTGTGCTGTGAAGCGCATTATAAGCGGATTGAAAAGTCTCACGCAGGTTGTTAATATCTAAGTGTATTGACAAACGATTTAAAACAACCTTTTCAAGAATTTTGGATAAAAAGGACAAATTTGAAACCGGCCTAAAATTCTTCAATAAATTTGGATCTAAACTGCTTTTCTTCAGAAGAGGTTTGACCAAGGCCACCTTGAAGTCACAAGGTACAGCTCCGGTGGCTAGCGATTCATTCATAATAGAAGTAATGAATGGCAATACATCGTCTAAACAATCTTTTAAAAGGCTGATGGGGAAGGGGTCCAATTCACAAGACTTGGAACTGCTCTGAACAATCAACTTTCTTATTTGAGACGAAGAGACCGGTGAAAATGAAGATAAAACACTGCCACAAAAAGGAGCATGGTTAAATTTAGTTTTGACAACAGACGAATCAAGCACTCTCCTGATAGATATAATCTTATCCTGAAAATATTTCGAGAATTCCTTACATACATCTTTTTGTGATCCATTTGGTAACGCTGTAGTTTCCATGTTCCCAAGTAAAAAATCAGACAATGAAAAAAGTTCCTTGCATGAAGATATAAAAGTTTCTTTTAGTTTTCATGATTAATTTATTTACAAATGCTTTGTGGTGGAAAATATTTGACGATGGATTTCCTGTCTTTCTCCATCTTTTCTCTTCTTGTCTTCTCCTGTGTTTGGCCACCTTAATTTCTATCGTGAACCACTGCGCCGTGGGTCGATCAGTAACGTGGTCACGAGAGGCGCAGCGTCATTGAGCACCGATTTCAGCACCGCGTTAAAACTGCCCACTGTCACTGCGCTGATAGCAGATAGCTCTGTACGAAGACTGGTGCGCAGTTCGTTCACGTTCAAACACTTAAAATTCCTCGTGCATGTTGTTCTTTTTGGGCGTTTTGGTTTCATAACATTGTATTGTATTAAAATAGAACTGTGATCATAAATACATTTGTCAATGACCTTGACATCTCTAATCAAATTATCTGACCGTTTAGAATGTCGGTACTGACTTTAAGGACTGCCGTCTCTGTGCTGTGAAGCGCTTTATAAGCGGATTGAAAAGTCTCACGCAGGTTGTTAATATCTAAGTGTATTGACAGACGATTTAAAACAACCTTTTCAAGAATTTTGGATAAAAAGGACAAATTTGAAACCGGCCTAAAATTCGTCAATAAATTTAGATCTAAACTGCTTTTCTTCAGAAGAGGTTTGACCAAGGCCACCTTGAAGTCACAAGGTACAGCTCCGGTGGCTAGCGATTCATTCATAATAGAAGTAATGAATGGCAATACATCGTCTAAACAATCTTTTAAAAGGCTGATGGGGAAGGGGTCCAATTCACAAGACTTGGAACTGCTCTGAACAATCAACTTTCTTATCTCAGACGAAGAGACCGGTAAAAATGAAGATAAAACACTGCCACAAAAAGGAGCATGATTAAATTTAGTTTTGACAACAGACGAATCAAGCACTCTCCTGATAGATATAATCTTATCCTGAAAATATTTAGCGAATTCCGTACATACATCTTTTTGTGATCCATTTGGTAACGCTGTAGTTTTCATGTTCCCAAGTAAAAAATCAGACAATGAAAAACGTTCCTTGCCTGAAGATGCCCGCTTGAAATTCTATTTTCTGACTTTGAACAGAGACTAAATTGGACGGATAAAGAAATCCAATCCCACCGCCACGTCGTCCCTTCCTAGCGAAAGATTTAAATAAGTAATTAGGTGGGGTAAGAGATGCTAGGGTGGATTCGTCGCCACTCTCATATAGCCAGGTTTCCGTCAGGAAAAGAATATCTACCGGGTACCGAAAGTTCATCGACAAGACCTTCAATGTCCTCTCACTGACTGTACATTTAGGCAGGCGATCCGCAGATTCGTCGTCTGGTCTTTGGGGAAGTTTTTCATGTCGGGATAAACACAGTTGTCTTTCACAGCACCTTGTCTCCCAATATTTGGTTTTAATGTGAACACATTGGACACCACCGCAATGCGGCGTTGCTTCCGTCGACCTCCTCTGAGTTTTTGCCTTGTTCTGTTTCTTCTTCGTTGCAGTTTCGTTTGTTTGTGTTTGTCACATGCCGAATATTTCTTTTTGTTTTGTTGACACACGATTTTATACGTCACTAACCTGTCTGCTAGGTGGTTTGACAAGTAACCAGAGTCACGGTTGAGTTCTTTAAGCTCATGGTTCGTATACACAGTCCTATTAGAGAAACCGACACTTCCACAGGGAATGTTATTGGTAAGCAAAACACAGGCCGTCCTGATCAACTGAACTTAGGTCACATAGAGCACAGCACAGTTAATGTCCATGGTGGGCATTTGGTGTTAATTTCAGCACAAAAATTTTTCTTGCTCCTCAGATATATGGAGTTCTGCAATAATTTTCACACCAAACAAAGGACGAGCACTTCACGCGCACACTAATATAAATGTTAACCCGAATCACGTCTTGAAACAGCGAAGTGCAGTCGGCCTACTAGGCGATCAACACACATGCTCTCTTATGAAAGGAAACACGACGCCGTCAAAGCGTGGCTCTACAGCTTTCCTGGGATTTTAGTTGACTCGTTTATGTGATGCTTAGAGTCTAACATCAGCACTATATGGCGTGAAGGAACTGGGGTGTATCAGGAACCTTATGTGAAAGGAAAAAAGACGCCCTTAGGGCCTAACATCAGCACTATATGACGTGAAGGAACTGGGGTGTATCAGGAACATTATATGAAAGGAAAAAAGACGCCCTTAAGGTCTAACATCAGCACTATATGGCGTGAAGGAACTGGGGTGTATCAGGAACGTTATATGAAAGGAAAAAAGACGCCCTTAGGGTCTAACATCAGCACTATATGACGTGAAGGTACTGGAATGTATCAGGAACAACTAAAAATTCGGACTTCTGGGGTTATTTAAAATGTGTTAGGTAGCACCAAAGACACTTTATGGTGTGAAAATTATAACTCTCATGTCTATAAGCAATGATAACTGCCCTTTTTTGGAAGATGAAAACATAATAGGGAGTAGCTTCTCTAGACAATGTTTAAAATGCCATAGCGCAAGACTTTATATCAAGCACTTGTGTTTTCTTTACTGTGGCTGCCCAACATGTTGTTGTTGTTGTTGTTGTTGTTGTTGTTGTTGTTGTTGTTGTTGTTGTTGTTGTTGTTGTTGTTGTTAGTCCAGTGGCCTCTGAGCTTGCGCTCTTTTGCCTAGGGCCATGACGAAAAAGGCAGCAGTTCTCTGTAGCTGCGCTGAGGTGGAATACAGAGCCGTTTGGAGGTCAGGTCTCATAGGAAGAAACTGCTGTCTTGGTTGGCTAAGACTGGGGCATTGGAACAGTGTGTGTTCCACGGTTCCAAACTGTCATCACACAATGGACAAAGTGGTGTGTGTTCTGCGTTGTGTCTGTGCAGGTGAAAGTTGAGAGGGGGGTGTTGCGTTCTGAGTCAAAAACAGCACATTGTTCTTTCCTCTGAAGAAGTTATATAGGATCGTGAAGTTTAACTGCATTGTGGTACTTGTGCACAATTCTCCCGGTTGTCCCCCTTGCCCACTGTTTCATCCATTCCTCTTCAAAATTTTGACAGATAATTCTTTTACCTGTTTGGTAAGTTGTTTTTACTTGAGTCTGTTACTTGAGGCTATTTTTTTGGCAAGTCTGTCCAACTTTCTGCTCAAAATTGTTTAGGGTAGAATGCACAAACAGGACGTAGCTTACGTTTCGTGGTAACAATAAAAGATTAAGAAGACTTACGACGAGACATGAGCTACGTCTTGTTTAAGCATTCTACCCCTTGTCATTATATAGTCACACTTTGACAATTACAAAATAGACCGGTTTTTATTTATTTCACTGAAGATATTGACCCATGTCGCTGAATACCCGATACCTCATATATATTATCCGATGTTACATGTCTGTTATCGGACAGGGGTAAATGTTTTTTTAGCCCTGGACCGCCTAATAGTAGCCAAAGCACTTGTTTCTTCGATGCTTAGCGTCTATCACCAGCACTATATGGCGTGAAACAACTAGGGTGTATACCAAAAAAAGTAAAAATTCGCACTTCTGGAGTTATTTATAATGTGTTAAGGAGTGTGTGTGTGTTTGTGTTTGAGTTGTTTCAACGTCCAACATCTGCACTACATAGGCGTCTGACAATATAACGTGTTACCACACACGACACAGGGTGGGGATACCATTACTCCTGTCTCAGCCAGTCCTATAAAACTGACACAGACCCAACCAGTAGGGAGCGAAATTGCCAGGGATCGAACCCGAACCTTTTGCGTCGGAAATCGATGTTCTACCCCAGGGCCACCGCGCCCTCCATGTGTTAAGGAGCATCAAAGGCACTTTATAACATACGAATTTTAATTCAAGTCTATAACCAGTGATAATTGATTTTTTTTTTTTAATGAAAATGTTTAATAGAGAGCAGCTTTTCTAGGCTATATTTAAAAGACTAAGGAGAAAGACTTTTTATCTTCACTGTCACTGTGGTTGTCCAAATTAAACGATATATTTTGGAGGTTGTGCCAAGACCAACAATCATATAAAATACGTTCTGTCACAGAGAGATAGCTGGTCACATTATACTGACACCGAACTAACCAGTAGAAGACAAAGTTGGACTTCTTTTTCTTCTTCTTCTTCTTCTTCTTCTTCTTCTTCTTCTTCTTCTTCTTCTTCTTCTTCTTCTTCTTCTTCTTCTTCTTCTTCTTCTTCTTCTTCTTCTTCTTCTTCTTCTTCTTCTTCTTCTTCTTCTTCTTCTTCTTCTTCTTCTTCTTCTTCTTCTTCTTCTTCTTCTTCTTCTTCTTCTTCTTCTTCTTTTTCTTATGGGGGGCGCGGTGTCCCAGGGGTAGAACATCGGCTTCCGACGCAAAAGGTCTCGAGTTCGAATCCTGGCGGTTGCGTTCCCTACTGGTTGGGTCGGTGTCATCCTGGCGGTTGCGTTCCCTACTGGTTGGGTCGGTGTCAGCATAATGTGACCGACTGAGACAGGAGTCATAGTATCCCCGCCCTGTCTCGTGTGTGGCACCACATGCACTACTACTACTAGTAGTACTACTACTACTAGTAGTACTACTACTAGTAGTAGTAGTAGTAGTAGTAGTAGTAGTAGTAGTAGTAGTAGTAGTAGTAGTAGTAGTAGTAGTAGTAGTAGTAGTAGTAGTAGTAGTAGTAGTAGTAGTAGTAGTAGTTATAGTAGATAGATAGATAGATAGATAGATAGATAGATAGATAGATAGATAGATAGATAGATAGATAGATAGATAGATAGATAGATAGATAGATAGATAGATAGATAGATAGATAGATAGATAGATAGATAGATAGATAGATAGATAGATAGATAGATAGATAGATAAATAGATAGGTAGGTAGAGAAATAGGTGGATAGATAGATAGATAGAAAGGCGGATAAAATTATAACTAAATAAAGACACTGTTTGTTTGTTATTTTTTGCCTCATTACATTTTTTTATTTTCTGATCTATTCTACTTAAATAACATGAATCTTACAGACAGACAGATAGATAGAAAGATAAAGAGATAAATAGATAGCAAGTTTGAGGGAAGATAGACACAGAGCATATTTGAAAGAAAAGAAGAGGGATCTACAATTAGAAGCTGCATGATAGGGAGCAATTGTGGCAAGGGAAAAAAGAAAGATACAAAGAGATAGAACAGGAGGACGAACAGAGAGTGGGATAGAGAGTAAGGGAAAGAGAAGAAAAAGAAAATACTAACGCATTGATATGCGTTTAAGTGGAGAAGTATGAATTGTTCGGAGTTGTTAAATAGAAAAAAATGCAAAATTAGAGTGAACGCTTGAAAGACATAATTAAAGACGTTTTATAGATATAGGAAGGAAAGAAAAAAGAAATAAAGCAGATGACAAAGAACGGATTAAAAACAATAATATTTGAAACACCACAACGCTACAGTTAAACTGTTCAATCAAGTAACACAATGTACTTACAAAACACATTTTGGTTTTGAAATATATTTAATAGTTAGTCATATCGACAAATATATTTTTTACTTCTATATCCTCTTAGAAAGCTTTTAATAATTGGTATAATTATTGTTTTCCTGTGTTTTTTTCCATACTTTTTTTCCTTGATTTCGCTTTACCTGTTAGTTTTGGTTAATAAATTAATGTTATTTTTACTGCGCTGATCGGCGGATCTTAATTTCTGAGAACAGTGTGGAGGCACTTCGAGTTAATGTAAACCAATCTAGACCGTTATAATTACCTGCGCCCCATTTTCCGTTTAGATTAGATTGATGACAATAATGGTACCACCAAGCTCCGTGGTGCATTTTAGCACAGTTATGTATCGTATTGTCGTTGTCAACGTCATATGTGGAAAAAGGCCAACCATTGTGTGGTGACAGGGAATCCCCTGCATTGCCACTGTACGATTCAACATGGAGTCTGTACTTATCATCTTCGTTGCCAATAAAAAACCTGTCGTAGTGTGCATAATACATGTAGTCATATTTGAGCTCCACCCTCAGCTCATACTTCCCTGAACTGGTGATGTAGTGGATGTTGTCATTCCCAAGCCAGAAGTCGGTGTCTAAGGTACCAAAACCCTCTCTGTAGGTGTACCACCCCTCATAGAAGTCAACGTCCCCTGTGGAACGTCTCTGGATCACTATCCAGCCGCCACCATCGGTGAGCGTATCACAGAACAGTGGTTTGTTGACACGTGGGAACTCGCTTTTGTAAATAACGGGGTACGGGCGCGTGATGTGATTGGGAAGGAATATAGGTACGCCAAACTGACACTTCGTTGGCACAAAAAAATTGTGTAAAACTAATTCCATTTGTTTTCTGATTATTTTTTCCTCCACATCCTTCTTTTTTAACACATGTTCTTGGATAGCATTACTATCAGTGGCGGATCGTTTAACAAATCCGTTCTCAAGAGATTCTCGTTCAAGTTTCGTCAGTATCAAAGAGAAGCTACTCGAGCCATGCGCAGTCGGGACGCTTAGATCTTGCTTCAGTACCAGACCTGTGGAGAATTATGTCCGTAAAAAAAAGTTACATTTCTCCAGTACAATTTTTTTCATGTTTTATTTTGTTTATAATTTTCGCTCATTAACAAATGATATCGTCCGAATAATTATGCACTTTTAGCTGCTTTATGCTGATAAATCACCATAGTGTAAAATAAAAAGTAAACTGAAGGACTATTTCAATATCAAGCATTCTTCCTACTCATTGAAAACACACGTTTTCTTTTCAGGACAGGGGCGTTGGGGACAGACCTTTATGATATTGAATAAAGATCTCTTTTTTTTAATTTAAGACATGAGTAAGTCAATTCTTTGAACAAGCAAAAGAATTTAATTAAAAAATATATATATAGATAGATAGATAGATAGATAGATAGATAGATAGATAGATAGATAGATAGATAGATAGATAGATAGATAGATAGATAGATAAAAAGATAGGTAGGTAGATAAATAGGTGGATAGATAGATAGATAGAAAGGTGGATAAAATTATAACTAAATAAAGACACTGTTTGTTGGTTATTTTTTGCCTCATTACATTTTCTATTTTCTGATCTATTCTATGTAAATAACATGAATCTTACAGACAGACAGATAGATAGAAAGATAAATAGATAAATAGAGAGCAAGTTTGAAGGAAGATAGACAGAGGGGATATTTAAAGGAAAAGAAGAGGAATCTACCATTAGAAGCTGCATTATAGGGAGAAATTGTGGCAAGAGAAAAAAGAACGATACAAAGATATAGAAAAGGAGACTGAACAGAGATTGATATGCGTTTAAGTGAAGAAGTATGAATTGTTCGGAGTTGTTAAATAGAGAAAAATGCAAAATTAGAGTGAACGTTTGAAAGACATAATTAAAGACGTTGTATATACATAGGAAGGAAAGAAAAAAACTAAAGCAGGTGACAGAGATTGGATTAAAACAATAATATTTGAAACACCACAACGTTACAAAAGAGTTAAACGGTTCGATCAAGTAACACAATGTACTCACAGAACTCATTTTGGTTTTGAAATATATTTAATAGTTAGTCATATTGACAAATATATTTTTAACTTCAAAATCCTCTTAGCATGCTTGTAATGATTGGTTTAATTATTGTTTTTTAAATTTTCGTATCTTTCTCTGGATTCCATATGGGTTAAATTGCCCAATTTGCGGATCTTCATTTCTGAGAACGTTGCTGAGGCACTTC
The DNA here is from genome assembly GCA_003991915.1 of Elysia chlorotica. NCBI lineage: Eukaryota > Metazoa > Mollusca > Gastropoda > Plakobranchidae > Elysia > Elysia chlorotica. The sequence goes on along the minus strand of RQTK01000809.1, from coordinate 29,167 downwards.
GAGTTAAGGTATTCCATACTAGACCTTTATAATCACCTGCGCCCCACTTTCCGTTTAGATTGGAATGATAACAACCATGGTACCACCAAGCTCCGTGGTACCTTTCAGCACAGTTCATTAACGCATCGTCGTTGTCAACGTCATATGTGGAAAAAGGCCAACCATTGTGTGATGACAGGGAATCCCCTGCTGTGCCTCTGTACGATCCAACATGGAGTCTGTAATTATCTTGCTCACTAGCAATATAAAAGTTTTGGTAGATTTCAAAATACAACCAGTCGCTGCCATATTTGATGTCCACCGACAGCTCATACTTCCCTGTTCTGGTAAGATCGTAGATGTTGTCGTTCCCAAGCCAGAAGTCGGTGTCCAAGGTACCAAAACCGGTTTTGTAGGACGCCCAGTCCCTATAGAAGTCAACGTCCCCTTTGGTACGTCTCTGGATCACTATCCAGCCGCCATCATCGGTGTAAATATCGCAGAGCACTGGTATAATACTTTGGCCAAAGGTAAGGTAGAAAACAGGATGCGGGAGCATGGGGAAACGGAATATAGGCTCGTTTTTTTGGCAAGTTTCTGACATAAAAAACTTTTTTAAAGCAGATTCCGTTTGTTTCAGGATTAATTGCTCATCCACGTCCTTCTTTTCTAACATATGTTCTTGGCAGGCATTACTATCAGTGGCGGATCGTTTAACAAATCCGTTCTCTAGAGATTCTATTTTAGCATCCAATCGGTCAAGTTTCGTCAGTATCAAAGAGAAGCTACTCGAGTCATGCGCAGTGGGGGCGTTTAGACCTTGCTTCTGTACCAGACCTGTGGAGAATCATGTCCGCAATAAGAAAACAACTAAAGTTGAATTTCTCCGGCAAAAAATTTTTCATGTTTTACTTTGTTTATAATTTTCGTTCATTAACAAATGATATCGTCCGAATAATTATGCACTTTTAGCTGCTTTATGCTGATGATACATACACCACTTTTCTGGGAAGAGTTAAAAAAGATATAATAAGCAAGCTTTAAACAGCATTATGAAAAGTAACACTAACAAATATATGCGCATCACCGATGTAACGTTTTACCTGTAGCGGCAGATCCCATGACCAGCAGAGTAACCAGCCGTGCTGATTTGAACATGTCACGCAGTGCCATTTCAGCCTAATGAGAAAATGCAATGAGGCCAAAATACAGTGGTTAACATTTTTATCCACCTTTCTATCTATATATCTATCTATCTATCTATCTATCTATCTATCTATCTATCTATCTATCTATCTATCTATCTATCTATCTATCTATCTATCTATCTATCTATCTATCTATCTATCTATCTATCTATCTATCTATCTATCTATCTATCTATCTATCTATCTATCTATCTATCTATCTATCTATCTATCTATCTATCTATCTATCTATCTATCTATCTTTATCTATCCTCATAATTATCTATCTATCTATCTCTCTCTCTCTCTTTCTCTCTCTCTCTCTCTATATATATATATATATATATTGATAAATCTTTTTTCATATCCATCCATCAATTCGTCTGTTTTTCGATCTGTCTCTCTTTCTTTCTCTCTGTCCCTTTTTATCTTTCTATCTCTCTTCAGGAGATGAGGTTTCAGCGTTGCTGTCCACAACAGAAGGCTCGCGCTTTCCCTTACTGGTAAAAGCAAGCTATACTTTTTCCTTCCGTCCTCCCCCCTCCCCTTTTCTCTCTTCGTTACCTTGAGAAGCAGTATCCATCAATTCGTCTGTTTTTCGATCTGTCTCTCTTTCTTTCTCTCTGTCCCTTTTTATCTTTCTATCTCTCTTCAGGAGATGAGGTTTCAGCGATGCTGTCCACAGCAGAAGACTCGAGCTTTCCCTTACTGGTAAAAGCAAGCTATACTTTTTCCTTCCGTCCTCCCCCTCCCCTTTTCTCTCTCTTCCTTACCTTGAGAAGCAGTTAGCCCGAGTCCGCGTTTCTCTAATGTAATTTTGATGTGATTAAACAAGTACTGGTATAGAGCGCACATTACAAAAAGACCTTTTACTCTGTTTCCGTGCCTTTCTGGTTTAATTTTTCTCTTACTCTCTCTCTCTTTATCTCCTCTTTTTTCTTTCTCTCTGTATCCTTCTCCCTCCCTCTCTCTGTGGAGAACAAACTGGCTCAAGAAACAGGAGTCATGTTATCTCGACCCTGTCTTGTGCGTGGCAGCACATAAAATTGTCAGACGTCACTCTTGGGCCCCGTCCTAAGTATAGTCTATATTGCACTGAGGTTGAACTTTAAACAAAGTCAAATCAAATCAAACCAACATTTTCCTCCCTATCTTATTGTTTCGCTATAATTATAAATATTTATTGTTCGGTCCAGCTCAAAGTCTATTGTGTTTGATACTTTATTTTATCACATTGTTTTTAGAATTATATTTTTCTTAGCCTTTCCTTAACCTTTTATTTTTCTTATGGCTAATTCTTTTTTTTTATCATCTTAGAAAAAGTTCCGCATTAAATAATTCATACCTAATTGTAAACGTAATTCATACGTCACACCTGACGATACGGTATAGTGAACCGGGGCTGTGGCAACAACGATAAGTGAACGGGTGACAGATTTGTTTAAGTTGTAACTTACTTGGTAAACTTAAAAATTCTTTTTTAATACGTATGGTATAGATTTATATAACTTTGTTGCTGGTTTGTAACCCTTATGGGTCATTGTATTTTAGCTGTGTGTTTTGGAGTTGGCACTACACTTGTGTGTGTGTGTGTGTGTGTGTATACTTGCGTAGGAGTTTAATTGCTACATGTATACATGTATTCAGTTTTTGTTCAATCGCCATGTACATGTACCAGTGGATTTATATGCTTTTATTTTATTGGCTATTTTGTTCTCTGGTTTTCAGTGATCTGTCAGTCAAGAGTCTGGTCGTTACGTATGAAGGTTGGACCTCTGCTCAGATTGAGTCTAAGGTCTGGGATCCTTAGACGCGTAGTTTGGCCACGCCTCTTTTAGTTTACATTGACAGGTTTTAGTTTGAGGCGGTGGTCTAACTACGTCTTCTTTAATGTGTTTAGGAACAGGGAAATTCACCACCTTGATCGTGGTCATTTTTCCAGATTTAGACCGTTTAATGTCGGTCGGTGTGGGGAATCGTCTTTCCCATGGAAGTCGTAGCTCCCGAGTGATCTGTCCACGTGTTCGACCCAGCCTCCGGTCACTCTGGTCGGCCCTGGGTTTCCAGACTCTTTGACTTGGGGATTTCTCCGTTAGCCAGGGAACTCTTTTGTGCAGGGCACTTACCGACTGGCTGTGGGCCTTATAAACCCATGATTTTGCTATCGAAGTTTCACTGTTTTCTCCGTCAAGCGGAAGCCCTGCCAGTTTGTAACACGGTTGTGTCGTTTATCTTAGTACTTTATTCAGTATTACCCCTCACTGGGAACTGTATTTTTGTGCACATAGATCTACTATTTCACCATTAGATTTATAGCCTACTTCGTGATTGACTTTGAAGTGACGTTGAAGTGCATTTTGTTGTGACTTCGCTTTATGAGCAAGGGCAGGTTTCATGTACCTCCTGGTTGGGTTCTAGTTTTAGCTCTGATTTCAGTTTACTTGTACTGTAGTTTTGATTCTAGTTTTACTTGTAGGTCAGATTCTAGTTTTAGTGTCTTTTACTTTTAGCTATGATTTCAGTTTAGCCCTGATTTTATTGTTAGCTCTGAATTCAGTTTAGCTCTGATTTTATTGTTAGCTCTGATTTCAGTTTAGCTCTGATTTTATTTTTAGTTCTGATTCTAGTTTTAGTTTAGCTCTGTCTCTAGAACTTTATGTTCTGTGTGAACACTATCTCATTCGATATTAAGTTCTGTGTGAACGCATTGGTTCGATATTTAGTTCTGTGTGAACGCCATTGGTTCGATATTTAGTTCTGTGTGAACGCTGTAGGCTAATAGTTGTTTTGGCTTTAAAGTTCGATTGCTATTGTATTTGAGAGTTTTACGCTTTGTGCGAAAATTGTCTATTGTTGCTATTAACTAGTTGAATTTTGTAACTTCGAGAAATTACTAATTTGAGTGTGACCCAGTTTGAGTCGTTATCGTATTTACTCTATAATAGCGTTGTGGCATTCAATCATTTCATAGATAACTTCATAATAAACAACTCCGTGGTCTTGTGCCACATTCCATTCTGCTCAACCTTATCTGTGTGCTTTACTTGTTTTTATTTAATTTCGTTTTTTTTGTGTTGTTTCTAGTTTTTTTTTTAAATTTATTATCACAGCATATTTTTTATAACAACACCATAAAGTCCATACGGTCACATATATTATAATAACAATGCACAGTAGTAACCCTGTAGTTTTAGAACGGAAGGGACACATCTGAACAGCTCTGGCCACGAGTACACAGATACCGATACTCACCAAGAGTTTGCGCAGCGCCAAGGTGTAAAGCAGTAGGTCGATATTCGCGACGTCTTCAGAGAGTCAGGCTGCAGGGAAGAAAACTGACCAGTATATATACACAAAGAGATGGGTCTTCTAGGTTAATTGATGGTGGGATAACTACTCCTTTTCCAGAATTACTGTCATCTACTTAGAGTGCTTAAGTCTGAATTATAGCAATTAACTTTAATTTAAATATTGTTGTTGACTGAAGAAGTAATACATTATGGGCAAGACAATTTGGATTAGTAATTAAGAAGGGTTAGACTGAATCAACACAGAACAGGTGGCTAAGTCTCGAGATCCTCGTGGTCATTGTGCCCTCCCGATTGGGGGTCGGCGTGCCATTTGGTTCCATGCCAAACGATCCTGAGCCAGTCTGAGGTCCACATATATCTCGATTTGCTGCAGGGTTGTTAACGGGCCCAGTTTAGTTTGTGTTGTTGCTGTTGTTGTTGTTTGTTTTTGTTGCGTCGCATCCAACGTAAGCACTATAATTATAGGCTATATTGGCTCTGTTGCTCTGTAGGTCTGACCTGTATTTGACCTAGCACACATGGGACAAACGAAGATAATACTCTCTGTGTGACAAAGCAGAGAGGCTCTATCTCTCAGTCTGGCATCATTTACTACTACTTCTACTACTGCTAGACACACGACGAGACTAACATATCAGACAAAACTGTTGTAAAAAACAAGCCTTGTATGGATTCTTACTTTGTTTCAAAACCAATTGAAGAACTTTACAATACACATCAAAATCAACAAGAAGTCAACATTATTAGGTACTCTACTATAAGTATTTATGCTAGAATACGTACTTATTATAGTTATAATCTAGCCTGTCTTTCGCAAGTATGTGCTCAAAGCCTAACGCTAGAAAGTGACGAGAACACAGCCCTCCAAATGCAATTCGCACGGATTTTCCACAATCCCAGCTGTTGGTATGCACTCGCCATCTAACAAACACATTCGATGAAATCGTGCAGACAAAAGATGAGTTCATATAAACCAAAAACAAAAAATAACTGAATGTCTGTATATAAAAGGGCCTGGCGCTACTGTAAATGTTTTACGTGAATTTAAAGATCACGCGCATTTACAGACCTACTGACGCACAGATAAATAGATAGGCAGATAGATAGAAAAAAAGTTAGATAGATATATAGATAGATAGATAAATAGATAGATAGATGGATAGATAGATAGATAGATAGTTAGATAGATAAATAGATAGATAGATAGATAGATAGATAGATAGATAGATAGATAGATAAATAGATAGATAGATAGATAGATAGATAGATAGATAGATAGATAGATAGATAGATAGATAGATAGATAGATAGATAGATAGATAGATAGATAGATAGATAGATAGATAGATAGATAGATAGGATAGGATAGATAGATAGATAGATAGATAGATAGATAGATAGATAGATAGATAGATAGATAGATAGATAGATAGATAGATACTACTACTACTAAACTTACTACTACTACTACTACTACACTTACTACTACTACTACTACTACTACTACTACTACTACTACTACTACTACTACTACTACTACTACTACTACTACTACTACTACTACTACTACTACTACTACTACTACTACTACTACAGAAAACGTTTCCTTATATGTGTGTGTGTGTGTGTGTGTGTGTGTGTGTGTGATTTAAGATTGGGGCCAGTTATAATCATTGTGAGAGAATCATACCACGAAATCATTGGATGGAATCATTGACTTGGTGATTGTAGAATTCTGTACATTGAAGAGGAAAACATAATTTGCTGTGTTTGTTGTCAGGAGAGTCAATGGTAGCCTTAGTATGCTGAACGGAAAATGTATTTCATCTCTCCACCATGGTAGCAGTTGTTGTATTTGAGAGTATGATTAAATCATATGGAGATGTATAAAATTTTTATACATTTCCATACAGTTTCTACTTCTAAGCTAAAGATGTCGTTTAAAAAATTGTTTTTTTTTAAACGTCAGGATTTTATTAACTCGTTTTGGTTCAAAATAAAAGCGGGAGAAATATTTGATCTATGGGACTGTTTCTACTGGCATTTTTGCGTGTTTGGAATTTTCAGACAGTTGGGCCTAGTTTCAAGCGATGCAATGTGAAAGTGGATAGCTTTAATCAAACCATTTTGAATTTTGTATATGGTCAATTTCAATTTCTGTTTAGGCATATGTAAAATTTGGGTGAATCGACTTCTTTTGCAATTTATTTCAAATTTCCAAATTGAGATCTAAAATTTACTCTATGCAAAGGTGAATAAGACCAACATCTAATTAATCTTCTCCACCATTTTGAATTGATGTGGCTAGTATAGCAAAGTTGATTTGAAGAGGACCTGCTATCATCCTATTTTAAATCGGCAACACTAATATTCCTTAATCTCATCCAATTTAACATACCGTTTCTTGTGAGAAATATTTCTTATTGATATAAAAACTGCGTGCATCTTTTGAACATTTCACTGTTGTATCTGTGTTGCATGTTTTTTTCTGTTTCTTTGATCGCATGCCAACTGATTCACTAATGTGCACATCACTAAGTGCATTTAACCTCACGTTCTACTGGTTGGGTCGGTGTCAGTTTAATGTGACCGGCTGAGACATACTTCATGGTATCCCCGCCCTGTCTAGTGTGTGGCAGCACATAAAATTGTCAGACGTCCGTCTTGGGGCCCGTCCACAATATGGCCAATATAGTGCTGCTGTTGGACGTTAAAATCAACTCTGCAACAACATCAACAACTTCACGTTAGTAGCCTGCAACAGTGAAATCAAAAAGATGTAAGGATAACAGGATAAATTAGCAGTTAAATTTTTATGAGCCACGGTCCTGCATATATCTTTTTTTCCAGTTTGTGTTGTTTTTTATACTGAGTGTAGCCTGTGAAGCAGCCTTGGACCGTGAAAGATGGCGCCGAATGACAGCCCACCTCGGAGACGGGACGGCACAGCGATTAGATTAGATTAGATTAGTTATTCTTTATTTTTAGGCACTAAAAACATGTTCGAAGTGGATCATTAAGTTTGGTCGGTTTCATAATTATTAGCTAAAATTTAACTTATGCTATTAGTACATATTGTGCAATTTGGTACAGTACTTATTGTGTCAAATTTCATTCGGTTGTTGATGAAATGGTTTAGACATCAGTTAAGGTTATATCTAAACATGACTGGTGCTGTTAAAATGGTAATTTGGTTTTTGTGTTTATTTGCATCAAAACATGAACTTTTCATTTCCTCCCTCTTTTAATGCATTGTCTCATTTTTGTGTAGTTCTTCATATTTGTTTCTACCCTACAGAGGGGCGAGCAAGTAATAGAGCATTGGTGTTGTAATCGAGAGGTCGCGGGTTCGAAACCCATGGTCGTTTATATGTATTCGCCCCCTTCTGTCAGCGTCATGTGACTAACTGAAATGTCTTGGTATTCCTATTATTATTATTATTATTATTATTATTATTATTTTTCTGTACATTGAAGAGGAAAACATAATTTGCTGGGTACTTGTTGTCAGGAGAGTCAATGGTAGCCTAAGGGCGACCACAGGGTGAAAGCCGAAAGCTGATGAGCGCCGATCAGAATAAGAATTCCCCTAAAAAAATTTCAACTAGCCCCACAGAGTGACCGCTCCTTGTAGGCGCTGATAAGTTGGCTTTGGCAGCCTCGGCTTTATATGAATGGAGAAACAATTCTTATCGACGCTGAAAACATGAGTCATCGGATGTTTTGACGTCACGGGCTGGACTAGGGCGATTTTTCAAATGGACATAGCGGAACGTGGGCTTCACATAGAACAAAACCAATTAGATTTTTGTAATCAGCGTCAGAAAATTTAAAGGACGTCGCGGGCAGAATTTGATTTTGAACTAAAATTTAAAAAAAATAATGTATTGTGGGCATTTAATTTTCATTTTTTTTAATTTTAATTAATTTTAATTTCATAAATAATTTTTAACTGCATGTATTTGTATTGTAGCTTCGCACTAGTTTCAGACGATGCAGTAGGCTAATTTTGCCTAGCCGCCACACGTCATGATCAGCGTCTAGGCGTCTACCCTGTGGGGTTCACACCAAGCTGATCGGCGCGGATTTCAAGTTCTTTAAAGCGTCGATAAATTCAAGCTTCACTGTGTAGCCGGCCTTAGTATGCTGAACGGAGAATGTATTTCATCTCTCCACCATGGTAGCAGTTGTAGTATTTGAGAGTATGATTAAATCATATGGAAATGTATAAATTTGTTATACATTTCCATACAGTTTCTACTTCTAAGCTAAGGATGTCGTTTAAAAAATTGTTTTTTTTTAAACGTCAGGATTTTATTAACTCGTTTTGGTTCAAAATAAAAAGCGGGAGAAATATTTGATCTATGGGACTGTTTCTACTGGCATTTTTGCGTGTTTGGAATTTTCAGACAGTTAGGCCTAATTTCAAGCGATGCAATGTGAAAGTGATAGCTTTTATCAAAACATTTTGAATTTTGTATATGGTCAATTTCAATTTCTGTTTAGGCATATGTAACATTTGGCTGAATCGACTTCTTTTGCAATTTATTTCAAATTTCAAAATAATTGAGATCTAAAATTTACTCTATGCAAAGGTGAATAAGACCAACATCTAATTAATCTTCTCCACCATTTTGAATTGATGTGGCTAGTATAGCAAGGTTGATTTGAAGAGGACCTGCTATCATCCTATTTTAAATCGGCAACACTAATATTCCTTAATCTCATCCAATTTAACATACCGTTTCTTGTGAAAAATATTTCTTATTGATATAAAAACTGCGTGTATCTTTTGAACATTTCATTGTTGTATCTGTGTTGCATGCTTTTTTCTATTTCTTTGATCGCATGCCAACTGATTCACTAATTTGCACTTCACTAACTGCATTTAACCTCACGCTGGTAGCCTACAACAGTTAAATCAAAGAGATGCGCCTGTTAGGATAACAGGATAAATTAGCAGTTAACTTAGTTTTTTTTTTCCTCCAACACATTTTTTAAGGTTCAATATTAATTTTTTTTTTATGCGCAATAAGTCCTGAATATATCTTTTTCCAGTTTGTGTTTTTCTTTATTTTTAGGCATTAAAAACATGTTCAAAATGGATCATTAAGTTTGGTCGGTTTCATATTATCTAAAATTTAACTTATGCTATTAGTACAGGTTGTGCAATTTGGTACGGTACTTAATGTGTCAAATTTCATTCTGTTGTTGGTGAAATGGTTTGGACATCAGTTAAGGTTATATCTAAACGTGGCTGGTGCTGTTAAAACGATAATTTGGTTTTTGTGTGTATTTGCATCAAAACATGAACTTTTCATTTCCTCACTCTTTTAATGCATTGTCTCATTTTTGTGTAGTTCTTCATATTTGTTTCTACCATACAGAGAGGCGAGCAAGTAATAGAGCATTGGTGTTTTAATCGAGAGGTCGTGGGTTCGAAACCCATGGTCGTTTATATGTATTCGCCCCCTTCTGTCAGCGTCATGTGACTAACTGAAATGTCTTGGTATTCCTGCACACACACTCTCTCTCTCTCTCTCTCTCTCTCTCTCTCTCTCTCTCTCTCTCTCTCTCTCTCTCTCTCTCTGTGGCAGCACATAAAACTGTCCGATGTTTAGGTTAGTTTTGGGACCTGTCAACAATGTAGCCTTGCTGCGAACGTTGGACATAATTATAGAAACCAACTTCAACTCTGTCTATATCCCTGTTTGTCTCTGTCTGAATCTCTTGTGACAACTTAGGCCTACCATCCTGGCGTTATATATATAATGACACATATGGAATAAATAAATAAATAAATAAATAAATCTCTATCTGAATCTCTTGTGACAACTTAGGCACATAATAAATAATTAATAAATAAATATATATATATATGTATATTTATTCCATATGTGTCATTTTTTGATTATTATCAACTTGTGCACGCCCAAAGGGTTTGTAAAGACTTGTAATTTGTAGCGTTTTAAAAAAATTAGATTTCTTTTCCTTCCCTTAGGAAGTGTATTGTTGCTATCCTATAAAATTATTACAATAAACATTTGCGTGAAATGACTGCTTGAATTAGGAATATCATTTCATCATAGATCTTGCGCTGTTAATTAAAAAATGTTAAATCAATTAAAGAGGTTTGGAATTTTTAATTTAGTTCTGAGGTCAAGCAAATCCTCTCTGTATTCTCTAATATGAACCTCTGAGACAATAGTCATGGTATCCCTGTCCTGTCTTGTGTGTGGCAGCACATAGATTTTTCAGACGGCAGTCTTTGGGCTCATCCAGAATATAGCCTATGTAGTGCCAACGTTGGATGTTAAATGTACTCATTTTAAATCTCCGTATTCCTTGATGAAATTTCAGTGTCTGTTTTAAGTTCTTCTAGTAACTTGCATAAACTAAATTTCAGACAATTTGCTGTTTAGGGCAATGGTGGATGTTTTTTTGTTGTTTTTTTTTGTTTTTTTTTTTAAGTGAAGAAAAAAAGCAAGAGGCAGAAAAGAGCATAACTAATTTTTGTCTATGTCTGTGGCTCTAGCGTAGTTTTTCAAAATCTCAATTTCATTTTACGAATATAAAATCATGTTATACTCCAAATCATTCCTGGTTCTGTAATCAGTAATTAAAATATATCCTTATGAGGAGCCCGTGTTTAAACTGTGTATGAAATTTGATTTATGCCCCCAGTTTCATTATGATTCAATGTATGTTTGACTCTTGGATAATTTCTATGCTGCTGCACATTGTTTGCGTTATATTATTTGAGTTTGTATTGATTTATACTGCAAGTCAAATCCGTTTACTTTGTTGATTAGTAGAATCATAATTACATCGCTTCAAGGATATGAACAAATATGTGTAAAAAGAATATATACATGAATAAACTAAATGAGGAAAACCAAATCACTGTTTGCACATTGAACTTGAATAGGTTTTCTTAAAGTTTCTATGTGATAACTGTTGTACCTGAAGCCCGCCCCCAATTTCTTATATTTTATATGCATCCATTAATGTATTAACTGAATAAACTTTTAATTTAAAATTTAATTCAAAGAGGAATAAAAACAAACATGATGCACTTGGTTTTGTTTTGTTTTGATAGTAAAGTGAAATGTCAAGACACTAAGGTCCAAAAAGGTCATTAAGTATTTAGTTTCATTCCCTTGACAGTCACAATTTAATACTGATTATTGTTTTATTAAAGAACTGGTCCACTTCAGGGGATATCAAAACCTCAAACTTTTTATGTTAATAATTTCTGTACTTACTTACTTACTGCCCTTTTTGCCGTTGGCAATTAGGGCAGCAACAAACCCCTTCCATCGCTCACGGTCTTGAGCCAGCATCCTCAAGGTGCCCCATGACTGTCCCATGGCTGCTGCCTCTGCCTCCACTGTCCTTCTCCAGGTGGTTTTCGGTCGCCCGCGTTTCCTGTGTCCCTCTGGCCTCCATTGAACGGCTACTCGAGGGATGGCATCTTGTTATTATTCTGTGATTATATACGAGGGCAGGCTGATAAATAAGGGCCGTTTTTGAATAACTATTTTATTTGATGGACTACAGAAGCAAGTTACACATCAAATGAAAGCTTAGAGTCTCCCCTATCTGATGAACTATCATTGTTCAACATAGTCACCATCGCGTTCAATACAGAGGCGCCAGCGTTGTACAAGTTTTCGCATTCCGTCGGTGAAGAATTCTGGTGTCTGGGATCGGCACCAAGAGCGAACATCCGCCTCAACTTCTGCATCGGTTTCATAGTGATTTCCTTTGAGATGTTTCTTCAGCAAAGGAAATAAGAAAAAGTCAGACGGGGCCAAATCAGGAATGTACGTCGGATCTGGCATGTCTTGAGTGTAGGCCTACTGAGTGGGCTGTAGGCCAATTTATTGAATCCTGTGATGTATTTTTTCAATTACATAACTATGATGAAAATCGTTCCAAAAGATTTACAATTTCCCTGTATGAAAATAATATTAATCATATAATTATATGATAATTATTTTCGTAGGAGTAAAAATAATCCCACAGTTTTCAAGCAATTTAACGCGGTTGCCCAATTATTTCTTTTGATAATGCTTATCTTGTTATTATTCTGTGATTATATATTTATTATAATTTCTGTGTTCACCTGTAAAACCAAGCAAACAGCAGTGCATGATCTAAATTTGAAAGATGCAGTAATAAATGGGTCAACCTCATAAAATCTGACGTTGAATCATCCCCATGGCTGTATGCGGGCATTCGAACCCATATCGCCAGTCGGTGAGTTGTTTCTCTAATCTTTTTTCAATTTAGCCTGCTGGAGAAAAGAATACAACATATTTTTTTGTCGAGGATATATCCTTATCAATCACAGACCAAAACAAAAGAAACCAATTTTGAAGCCAATCAAACTTTTATCGATGAGATAAGGCAGTTGGCTAATTGACCATTTTAAAAACAAATTTTACATTGAAATAACTATTAGTGACGTGTATGGTCTTTTTTCTTTTGTGTCCTTTATTTCACCTTACTCTGTTTATCTATGTAAACTTTATTCCACTATATCATTTTTTATTTATCTTAGTTAATCAAATGTACCGCTAACATGTTTACAAAATTTTAAGTGTCTTGATGCTAAATACTGTTTGAAAGTCCAATTATGATGTCTTGAATATTTTTTCAAACGGTGATTACAAATATAGTTTGGCTTCTGACTTCATGATTAAATGCATATTTAAATAAACCTAAAATCATATTTCCATGGTTCTGAAAATTATTTTATTTTTTGCATAGTTATTAACTTGTTACATCCATTTACAATGTATGTATTTATATAATTTTTAAAGAAGTCTTCTTATTATTTAAATTAATGAAAATCAAATTAGTGAAAAAGAAGAATACACATGGAATAATAAGGAAATGGGATACAATTTCAAGATTTTATAAATTAATAAGAAACAATCATACACATTAAATTTGTGTAATACCAGTCGTTTATTTCACTACGTTTTTAGCAAATTAATAGTACAAACCAAATTTTGTAGGCAACTGGATAATAAATCAAGCATCATTTTCATAACAGAATACATTACTACACTCACTTAAATGCCGTGCCTTTTTTCCTTCAAATTTACTGGAAAAGCTTGGGCCTTTAATATGAGAATAAGATTTCACACTACGAGTTACAAACAACATCTAATTTTTTACCTAAAGTATTGTAGTTTATTTGGTTACAAAAAAAAAACAGTTCTTAGATTTACAAAGATTGCCGTTTGATTTCAAATTTGATTCCTCAATGATATAAATGAAATTAAATAATAATAAAAAACTCTTTCTCTTCAATTACATGTATGCACACTGTTTTTTGTTCACAATATTCACGGCAGAAAAGTGGATTAAAAAACAAAAAGCATCTCTCACTTAAGGACATACTTAAACATACATGTACATCATAGCGTTGGTATGAAGTTCCAATTTATCATAGGATTCTATAGGCTAGTAGTATAAGCAAAATTAAACATTGACATTATTATATTTTTCATAACATAGCCTACCGTTGCAAGCTTCAAATTGATAACACCAGTGATAGGCCTCACAGACATAATATGCTTAATTAACCATGAACAATTTTAGATGATATTTCCTTGAACAAACGAGGTTGTTTACCTTACCCCAATTGTAACGTGGATTGTTGGGGTATAGCTGCACAAACTTCCTGAAATTACTACAAAGGAGAATTGATACCCCTGCTCCCCCCTCCTTCCCCTAAAAAACAAAACAAAGAAATAAACAAACAAAAGAAGCTGTGACAAAATTAGAGACTAGACAAAATCATGCACTACGTATAATAATAATAATAATAATAATAATAATAATAATAACAACAATAATAATATCTTTGTAGAAATTTCAGGAAGTTTCACTGTTTAAGAGAAATCAACAAACGTTTTACAGCGACGTTAAGCAAGGGTCGCTATTTGATAATTTTGTCTTATGCACCGTAAAAAGGGGATTATATCCCTTTATATAGAAACGGTCTACAGAGCAGTGGTAGGTCTAAACCTAGCAAGTCATGTTTTTTTTTTTAACAACTGCTGCATACTCTGTATCTACAATATGTTTGAGCTCTAAGAAAATATTTAAAAAATCATTAAATGCCTTATTTATTATTGTGTGTGCATTTTGAATAACAAGCTTGAGACGTTTTTCTCCTAATACTTTTTATTTTTTTTGTTTGTTTGTTGCGTAAAATAAAAGAAAATTCAAGAGAAGAAAATAAATGTAATGTCGTATATAGTCTAATCTATCTTATCATCATTAAAACGATAACACTATCATGTATGTATAGTAGGATTTCCATTGGGTATGCTGTTGTTGTGGTTGTTGCTGTTTTTCAAATTTATTACTATGCTAAAGGTTTATTACAACCCAAAATCTCTAATTCACAGTAATAATGTATACATCTTTGAAGTATTAGTATTAAAGACGACTGAACAAAATAATTTTAGAGGTTCCAGCACATGGGACGGTATTATGTGTATATATATGATCCTATAAGTATTTTAGTCTTAGACAGATAAGGGAGTATTAATTGGGACTCCAGGTTCAGAAACATGGGGATTTATCACTTTTGATTTATAGTTTACTGGCCCAGACAGAAGGGGGAATCTTCAATACTACTCTTAAAGGCTTAATCGAGTTGAGTTGAGTTGGTTTAACGTCCAACATCAGCACTATAATAGGCTATATTGTGGATGGGTCACAAGTCTTTAACCAGAACGCAAAAAAGTAAATGGTTTTGAAAGAAATTAAAAGCATAGATGTGATTTTGTGTTACAATTACGCATAGTAATTATTTTCAATTAAATAGGATAAAGTTATAACTGTACATTTACCAAAAATCCATTTACTTGAACTATAGAAAAAAATGTTGCAAAAGAGAGAGAAAGCCAAAATGACAGAAAAGAGAGAAAGAGAGAGGGGGAGAGATATTGAAAGAGAGAAAGAAAGAAAGAAACACGGCGTATAATAATAAAAATACAATCTGAACAGTTACACAACCAGAGCAGAAACCCCAACCATTGATTTAATCATGGCAACTGATAACATAAAGAAATTGAGGGCCATGATCGCCGATATTCGTTACAGATCTTGCACAAAAAGAGAAGCAGTTGTTTAATGATAATAGGACTGTTGCTTTTGTATAAAATGAAAAAAGGTATTACATGTTTACAAATGTATAATGCTAAAGGGAAAACCCCTCAGGTTTACCAGTGGCTAGTTGTTGACACTGCCCAGGTGAGAGGCACCCCAGGTCACAGAGAAAAATACAAGTTGTGCTCAGTGATTTGTCAATACGTTGGATAATAAAAACAAAAGGGGCAGTATTTATTTTGATCATCTATCATATAGAGTTGCAGATCTTTTTCAAAAAGGGTAACTTGCAAAATTTATATTTTTATTTTGATACTTCAAAAACAAAAATATGTTTTGTGTTATATTTTGAAGAATATTTTATTAAATAAGAGCAAAAAATAAAGTGTCATTGTAACAGACAATCCAGTAGTCCTGACCTGTAGGAATTTAGTTTTCATAATAAAAGTTTTGTATAATTCACATCATGTAAACCGCATTGGGAAGGATCCATCTTTGCCCGGGGTACACATATTAGTCAAGGTAGTTCAAGGTCGTTTGGCAACGCAAGTTCGCCTTGAACTGGCTCCGATCCCTAACGGTGTTAAGGCCCGTCAAACGGCCAAGGTCCGCATGCTAAGATCGTAAGCGCCTCATCATCATTTTAAGACTGATGCGGTTCCTCCCATAAAACACCGGCTCAAATTGGTGATCAAAAGCTGTCAGGGAAGCTTTGTCGGAAGGTGTGTGATAACCACAAAGTCCTCAGATGTACAGGCGTTAGTTACCTCGTCAATGTGGTGTGATGGTTCCGCGATCCTAAGAGTGATATATATAAATATCTCCGCATATATAAATGGCGAGGTTCATGGGCCGTAAGTTGCACCCCCTGCTTGTTTTTTGGACTATCTCCATTTATACGGAGTTTTTTCCCTTTGAATATCGAAGGAACGTAACCAAATTATAGACCTCAAGATTTCACCTTTTATTTATTATCCCCCATGGCTCATTATAACTTATGCTCATGTACATTGACCACTGAGGACCCACTGCACATATTTATTATTATTTTTTTTTTTTTCATTTTTTTCCCAATCTCTCTCTCTCTCTCTTCCCTCTCTACCTGTCTCTTGAACTCCCCAACTCTCTACTTCTCCATAAAAGCATGATTACTTAGCTTGTGATTGAAGTGAAAATCCATAATTTGGTGGAAACAAAACGGACAGTCTGTAAAAAAAATAGCGGATGTTTTGTTTTCAATGTTTACAACACTTAAAAATCTACTTAAAATCTCTCGAGGCTTTCTAAAACAACAGGCAAAGTCACCGACATAAAAAAAAACATTTGTTTTTATTTTGAGGCTTCCAAAATTAGCAGGCGAAGTCACCGAAGTCGACACTAAAGTGCATGTAGAGTCCAAGCGATTAAAAACGTAAGAACCGTCGGGTCATTTCTCATTGTTGCAGTGTAGCTTAAGAGCGCTGGACAAAAAATTACTCTCTGAGTATCAATGTGGGCTAACTACGGGAATCACTTATAAGACATAGATCGCTGTTACTCTTATTACTATATAGACTACATTGTGGACGGGCCCCAAGACGGACGTCTGACAATTTCATGTGCTGCCACACACGAGACAGGGAGGGGATATCAATACTCTTGTCTCAGCAGTTCACATTCTACTGACACCGACCCAACCAGTAGGGAACGCGACCGCCAGGATTCGAACTCGAGACTTTTTGCGTCGGAAGCCGATGTTTTACCCCTGGACCACCCCCCCCCCCCCTTACAGAGAGCCATCGAATATATATTTGACATAAAGGTGACATGGTTCTACAGTCGTCGAACACACCAATGGCTGTACACAGAGCCGCGCATTTGCTATGGTGTTTGATTGACAATAACGGGGAAAAAATACTAATGCTGCGCAAACACCTTACCGCATTCATACACACTAGCAAGGCGACAAGGCACGTCTCAATTACATACATGCCCACCAAGAAAAAAAAACCCAGAAAAAATAGGCATTTTTATAAATACTTCACAAAATAAAGTTCTGCTCGATGAACCCTTGGACTTTTATTGCTGATTTAAAAGATCGATTTTTTTTTCGATCAGTAAATGGTCATTGAAAATTAAAACAGTCAATACATAATGAGTTAACTCCCTCACCAAGCGAATGGATATAAACATTAGCTTTTATTCCTTAACAAATTTGTTGACGCCTAGAGTGCTTTATTCCCTCATTATTTGGTCGCTAGGTCTAGCTCCATCTGTTAAAGCCTCTATAGTTGTTGGCCTGCTTCTCTGTATCATAGTAGTAGTAGTAGTAGTAGTAGTAGTAGTAGTAGTAGTAGTAGTAGTAGTAGTAGTAGTAGTAGTAGTAGTAGTAGTAGTAGTAGTAGTAGTAGTAGTAGTAGTAGTAGTAGTAGTAGTAGTAGTAGTAGTAGTAGTAGTAGTAGTAGTAGTAGTAATATTATTAGTAGTAGTAGTAGTAGTAGTAGTACTAGTATTATATGGCTGAAGCAGTAGGAATCATGGTAGTAGTGGATAGATAGATAGATAGATAGATAGAGATAGATAGATAGATAGATAGATAGATAGATAGATAGATAGATAGATAGATAGATAGATAGATGCAGAGATACATAGATAGATAGATAGATAGATAGATAGATAGATAGATAGATAGATAGATAGATAGATAGATAGGTAGATAGATTGATGGATAGATAGACAGATAGAGATAGACAGACAGACAGATAGATAGAAAGATAAAGAGATAAATAGAGAGCAAGTTTGAAGGAAGATAGACAGAGGGGATATTTAAAGGAAAAGAAGAGGAATCTACCATTAGAAGCTGCATTATAGGGAGAAATTGTGGCAAGAGAAAAAAGAACGATACAAAGATATAGAAAAGGAGACTGAACAGAGATTGATATGCGTTTAAGTGATGAAGTATGAATTGTTCGGAGTTGTTAAATAGAGAAAAATGCAAAATTAGAGTGAACGTTTGAAAGACATAATAAAAGACGTTGTATAGACATAGGAATGAAAGAAAAAAGAACTAAAGCAGGTGACAGAGATTGGATTAAAACAATAATATTTGAAACACCACAACGTTACAAGAGAGTGAAACGGTTCGATCAAGTAACACAATGTACTTACAGAACACATTTTGATTTTGAAATATATTTAATAGTTATATTTTTAACTTCAAAATCCTCTTAGCATGCTTCTAATGATTGGTTTAATTATTGTTTTCAATTTTCGAATCTTTCTTCGGATTCCATAGGGGTTAAATTGCCCGATTTGCGGATCTTCATTTCTGAGAACGTTGCTGAGGCACTTCGAGTTAATGTATTCCATACTAGACCCTTATAATCACCTGCGCCCCACTTTCCGTTTAGATTGGAATGATAACAAAGATGGTACCACCAAGCTCCGTGGTGCTTTTCAGCACAGTTCATTAACGCATCGTCGTTGTCAACGTCATATGTGGAAAAAGGCCAACCATTGTGTGATGACAGGGAATCCCCTGCATTGCCACTGTACGATTCAAAATGGAGTCTGTAATTATCTTTCTCACTAGCAATATACAAGTTTTGGTAGAGTTCATAATACAACCAGTCGCTGCCATATTTGAGGTCCACCCTAAGCTCATACTTCCCTGTACTAGTGATGTAGTGGATGTTGTCGTTCCCAAGCCAGAAGTCGGTGTCCAAGGTACCAAAACCGGTTTTGTAAGACGCCCAGTCCCTATAGAAGTCAACGTCCCCTTTGGTACGTCTCTGGATCACTATCCAGCCGCCACCATCGGTGACCATATCGCAGAGCACTGGTATAATACTTTGGCCAAAGGTAATGTAGAAAACAGGATGCGGGAGCATGGGGAAACGGAATATAGTCTCGTTTTTTTGGCAAGTTTCTGACATAAAAAACTTTTTTAAAGCAGATTCCGTTTGTTTCAGGATTAATTGCTCATCCACGTCCCTCTTTTCTAACATATGTTCTTGGCAGGCATCACTATCAGTGCGGATCGTTTAACAAATCCGTTCTCTAGAGATTCTATTTTAGCATCCAATCGGTCAAGTTTCGTCAGTATCAAAGAGAAGCTACTCGAGTCATGCGCAGTGGGGACGTTTAGACCTTGCTTCTGTACCAGACCTGTGGAGAATCATGTCCGCAATAAGAAAACAACAAAAGTTGAATTTCTCCGGCAAAATTTTTTTCATGTTTTACTTTGTTTATAATTTTCGTCCATTAACAAATGATATCGTCCGAATAATTATGCACTTTTAGCTGCTTTATGCTGATAAATTACCATAGTGTAAAATAAAAATTAAACTGAAGGACTATTTCAATATCAAGCATTCTTCCTAGTCATTGAAAACACACATTTTCTTTTCAGGACAGGGGCGTCGGGGACAGACCTTTATGATATTGAATAAGATTTTTAAAAAACATGAGTAAGTCAATTCTTTGAACCAGCAAAGAATTTAATTTAAAAAAATATATATATATAACAAAAATTATAGCCCTGTTCATTTAAAAATGTCCAAGCGTGATTTTAAGTTCCAAAAAATTACGTGTGCGTTAAAATTAAGTTTCCAAATTTTGTGTCTACTATTTGTAATATTTTATATATTAAAACCATCTCTAACACACAACCCCGATAATAATTTTTGTAAACACAAAAAGATACATACACCACTTTTCTGGGAAGAGTTAAAAAGATATAATAAGCAAGCTTTAAACAGCATTATGAAAAGTAACACTAACAAATATATGCGCATCACCGATGTAACGTTTTACCTGTAGCGGCAGATGCCATGACCAGCAGAGTAACCAGCCGTGCTGTGGTGAACAAGTCACGCAGTGCCATTTCAGCCTAATGAGAAAATGCAATGAGGCCAAAATACAGTGGTTAACATTTTTATCCACTTTCTATTTATCTATCTATCTATCTATCTATCTATCTACATATCTATCTATCTATCTATCTATCTATCTATCTATCTATCTATCTATCTATCTATCTATCTATCTATCTATCTATCTATCTATCTATCTATCTATCTATCTATCTATCTATCTATCTATCTATCTATCTATCTATCTATCTATCTATCTATCTATCTATCTATCTATCCATCTATTAAATTATCTATCTATCTATCCATCTATCTATTATCTATCTATTTATCTATCTATGTATCTATCTATCTATCTATCTATCTATCTGTCTGTCTATCTATCTATCTATCTATCTATCTATCTATCTATCTATCTATCTATCTATCTATCTATCTATCTATCTATCTATCTATCTATCTATCTATCTATCTATCTATCTATCTATCTATCTATCTATTTATTTTTATTTATCTATCCTCATAATTATCGATCTATCTATCTCTCTCTCTCTCTTTCTCTCTCTCTCTCTCTCTCTCTATATATATATATATATTGATAAATCTTTTTTCATATCCATCCATCAATTCGTCTGTTTTTCGATCTGTCTCTCTTTCTTTCTCTCTGTCCCTTTTTATCTTTCTATCTCTCTTCAGGAGATGGTTTCAGCGTTGCTGTCCACAACAGAAGGCTCGCGCTTTCTCTTACTGGTAAAAGCAAGCTATACTTTTTCCTTCCGTCCTCCCCCCTCCCCTTTTCTCTCTTCGTTACCTTGAGAAGCAGTTAGCCCGAGTCCGCGTTTCTCTAATGTAATTTTGCATGTGATTAAAAAAGTACTGGTATAGAGCGCACAAGACCTTTTACTCTGTTTCCGTGCCTTTCTGGTTTAATTTTTCTCTTACTCTCTCTCTCTTTATCTCCTCTTTTTTCTTTCTCTCTGTATCCTTCTCCCTCCCTCTCTCTGTGGAGAACAAACTGGCTCAAGAAACAGGAGTCATGTTATCTCGACCCTGTCTTGTGCGTGGCAGCACATAAAATTGTCAGACGTCACTCTTGGGCCCCATCCAAAGTATAGTCTATATTCCACTGAGGTTGAACTTTAAACAAAGTCAAATCAAATCAAACCAACATTTTCCTCCCTATCTTATTGTTTCCCTATAAATATAAATATTTATTGTTCGGTCCAACTCAAAGTCTATTGTGTTTGATACTTTATTTTATCACATTGTTTTTAGAATTATATTTTTCTTAGCCTTTCCTTAACCTTTTATTTTTCTTATGGCTAATTCTTTTTTTTTTTTATCATCTTAGAAAAAGTTCCGCATTAAATAATTCATACCTAATTGTAAACGTAATTCATACGTCACACCTGACGATACGGTATAGTGAACCGGGGCTGTGGCAACAACGATAAGTGAACGGGTGACAGATTTGTTTAAGGTGCTGGTTTGTAGCCCTTATGGGTCATTGTATTTTAGCTGTGTGTTTTGGAGTTGGCACTACACTTGTGTGTGTGTGTGTATATACTTGCGTAGGAGTTTAATTGCTACATGTATACATGTATTCAGTTTTTGTTCAATCGCCATGTACATGTACCAGTGGATTTATATGCTTTTATTTTATTGGCTATTTTGTTCTCTGGTTTTCAGTGACCTGTCAGTCAAGAATCTGGTCGTTACGTATGAAGATTGGACCTCTGCTCAGATTGAGTCTAAGGTCTGGGATCCTTAGACGCGTAGTTTGGCCACGCCTCTTTTAGTTTACATTGACAGGTTTTAGTTTGAGGCGGTGGTTTAACTACGTCTTCTTTAATGTGTTTAGGAACAGGGAAATTGATCGTGGTCATTTTCCCAGATTTAGACCGTTTAATGTCGGTCGGTGTGGGGAATCGTCTTTCCCATGGAAGTCGTAGCTCCCGAGTGCTCTGTCCACGTGTTCGACCCAGCCTCCGGTCACTCTGGTCGGCCCTGGCTTTCCAGACTCTTTGACTTGGGGATTTCTCCGTTAGCCAGGGAACTCTTTTGTGCAGGGCACTTACCGACTGGCTGTGGGCCTTATAAACCCATGATTTTGCTTTCGAAGTTTCACTGTTTTCTCCGTCAAGCGGAAGCTCTGCCAGTTTGTAACACGGTTGTGTCGTTTATCTTAGTACTTTATTCAGTATTACCCCACACTGGGAACTGTATTTTTGTGCACATAGATCTACTATTTAGGCTTGACTACTGTAATTCCATTCTCGCTGGCCTACCATCAGACAAATTAAATAAACTGCAGCGAATTCAGAACAGTGCTGCCAGGCTTGTCTTGAAAAAATCTAAGAGAGACCATTATAACCCCCTTACTAAATGAGCTTCATTGGCTCCCAGTTAAGGCCAGAATTGAGTACAAACTAGCCATTCTTTGCTTTAAAAGCCTTAATTGTAATTTTCCATCATACATATCAGACCTCCTCACTCCATACACACCCTCTAGAGCACTAAGATCAAGCAGCTCTAATTTATTAAGCCCATCGAGAGTGAAACTTAAATCTTATGGTGAGAGAGCATTTTCCTTCATTGGCCCAAAAGTTTGGAATTCCCTTCCTAGTGACATCAGGGAAATAACAAAATTAGACCAGTTTAAAAGTAAACTCAAGACACATCTTTTTACAAAACATTTTCAATCCTATTCACCAGTGTAGATGTGGTTAAGTTCTGTTTCTATTGTGTATTTTGCTTATGTTGTATTAGTTGTATGTAAGTGGGTGAATGTATTAACATTGTAAGGCGCCTAGGGCCCACATTGTGGGGAGTGGGCGCCCTATAAATGCCATTATTATTATTATTATTATTACTATTTCACCATTGGATTTATAGCCTACTTCGTGATTGACTTTCAAGTGATGTTGAAGTGCATTTTGTTGTGACTTCGCTTTATGAGCAAGGGCAGGTTTCATGTACCTCCTGGTTGGGTTCTAGTTTTAGCTCTGATTTCAGTTTAGTTGTACTGTAGTTTTGATTCTAGTTTTACTTGTAGGTCAGATCCTAGTTTTAGTGTCTTTTACTTTTAGCTCTGATTTCAGTTTAGCCCTGATTTTATTGTTAGCTCTGAATTCAGTTTAGCTCTGATTTTATTGTTAGCTCTGATTTCAGTTTAGCTCTGATTTTACTTTTAGTTCTGATTCTAGTTTTAGTTTAGCTCTGTCTAAAAAACTTTATGTTCTGTGTGAATACTATCTCATTCGATATTAAGTTCTATGTGAACGCATTTGGTTCGATATTTAGTTCTGTGTGAACGCCATTGGTTCGATATTTAGTTCTGTGTGAACGCCATTGGTTCGATATTTAGTTCTGTGTGAACGCCATTGGTTCTATATTTAGTTCTGTGTGAACGCCATTGGTTCGATATTTAGTTCTGTGTGAACGCATTTGGTTCGATATTAAGTTCTGTGTGAACGCCATTGGTTCGATATTAAGTTCTGTGTGAACGCATTTGGTTCGATATTTAGTTCTTGTGAACGCCATTGGTTCGATATTTAGTTCTGTGTGAACGCCATTGGTTCGATATTTAGTTCTGTGTGAACGCTATAATAGTTGTTTTGGCTTTAAAGTTCGATTGCTATTGTATTTGAGAGTTTTACGCTTTGTGCGAAAATTGTCTATTGTTGCTACATTCCATTCTGCTCAACCTTATCTGTGTGCTTTACTTGTTTTTATTTAATTTCGCATTTTGTGTTGTTTCTAGTTTTACCTAAACTAATGATCACAGCATATTTTTTATAACAACACCATAAAGTCCACACGGTCACATATATTATAATAACAATGCACAGTAGTAACCCTGTAGTTTTAGAACGGAAGGGACACATCTGAACAGCTCTGGCCACGAGTACACAGATACCGATACTCACCAAGAGTTTGCGCAGCGCCAAGGTGTAAAGCAGTAGGTCGATATTCGCGACGTCTTCAGAGAGTCAGGCTGCAGAGAAGAAAACTGACCAGTATATATACACAGAGAGATGGGTCTTCTAGGTTAATTGATGGTGGGATAACTACTCCTTTTCCAGAATTACTGTCATCTACTTAGAGTGCTTAAGTCTGAATTATAGCAATTAACTTTAATTTAAATATTGTTGTTGACTGAAGAAGTAATACATTACGGGCAAGACAATTTGGATTAGTAATTAAGAAGGGTTAGACTGAATCAACAAGATTTATGCTATGTGACGCTACTGACTAATAGCAAAGCTGCTCCTACAAGTACACGTATTACTACAACAACCACTACTACTACTACTCCTACTCCTACTACTACTAAGAGCGTAATTATGTCATTTATAATCTTCGTTCGGATCACAAGGCCTGCAATGTTTATCAACACAGAACGGGTGGTTGTGTCTCGAGATCCTCGTGGTCATTGTGCCCTCCCGATTGGGGGTCAGCGTGCCATTTGGTTCCATGCCAAACGATCCTGCGCCAGTCTGAGGTCCACATATGTCTCGATTATCTGCAGGGTTGTTAACGGGCCCAGTTTAGTTTGTGTTGTTGTTTTTGTTGTTTGTTTCTGTTGCGTCGCATCCAACGTAAGCACTATAATTATAGGCTTTATTGGCTCTGTTGCTCTGTAGGTCTGTTGCTCTGTAGGTCTGACCTGCATTTGACCTAGCACACATGGGACAAATGAACGTAATACACTCTGTGTGACAAAGTAAAGAGGCTCTATCTCTCAGTCTGGCATCATTTACTACTACTTCTACTACTGCTAGACACACGACGAGACTAACATATCAGACAAAACTGTTGTAAAAAAACAAGCCTTGTATGGATTCTTACTTTGTTTCAAAACCAATTGAAGAACTTTACAATACACATCAAAATCAACAAGAAGTCAACATTTTATGTACTCTACTCTAAGTATTTATGCTAGAATAAGCACTTATAATCTAGCCTGTCTTTCGCAATTATGTGCTCAAAGCCTAACGCTAGAAAGTGACGAGAACACAGCCCTCCAAATGCAATCCGCACGGATTTTCCAAATTCCCAGTTGTTGGTATGCACTCGCCATCTAACAAATACATTCGATGAAATCTTGCAGACAAAAGGGGAGTTGATATCAACCAAAAAAAAAAAAAAAAAAATGAATGTCCGTATATAAAAGGTTCTGGCGCTACTGCAAATAGATCAAAAGAAAGGCAGATAGATAGAAAAATAGATAGATAGATAGATAGATAGATAGATAGATAGATAGATAGATAGATAGATAGATAGATAGATAGATAGATAGATAGATAGATAGATAGATAGATAGATAGATAGATAGATAGATAGATAGATAGATAGATAGATAGATAGATAGATAGATAGATAGATAGATAGATAGATAGATAGATAGATAGATAGATAGATAGATAGAATAGATAGATAGATGATAGATTGATAGATCGATAGACAGATAGATAGATAGATAGATAGATAGATAGATAGATAGATAGATAGATAGATAGATAGATAGATAGATAGATAGATAGATAGATAGATAGATAGATAGATAGATAGATAGATAGATAGATAGATAGATAGATAGATAGATAGGTGGATAAAAATTATAACCAAATAAAGACACTGTTTTTTGTCCTAATGCTTTTTCTCGTCTAAATTTTCTGATCTATTTTATGTAAATAACATGAATCATAGCTATCGAATAATTATTTCAGTAACGTAAGTCACCCTTGTAGTTTGGGAACTGTCTGTCTTAAGCTGAAATGGCACTGCGTGACTTGTTCACCACAGCACGGCTGGTTACTCTGCTGGTCATGGCATCTGCCGCTACAGGTAAAACGTTATATCGGTGATGCGAATTTGTTTATGTTACGTTTCATAACGCTGTTTAAAACTTGCTCATTATATGTTTTTAACTCTTCCCAGATAAATGGCGTCTGCATCTTCTTGTGTTCACAAAAGTTATTATCGATATAGTGTATTACAGGTGGTTTTAATAAATAAAATATTACAAATAATAGACACAAAATGTGTAAACTTATTTTAAAATATTTTTTGCTGGTTCAATTAATTGACTTACTCATGTCTTAAATTAAAAAAAAGAGATCTTTATTCAATAACATAAAGGTCTGTCCCCAAAGCCCCTGTCCTGAAAATAAATTGTGCGTTTTCAAAGAGTAGGAAGAATGCTTGATATTGAAATATTCCTTCAGTTTACTTTTTATTTTAGACTATGGTGATTCATCAGCATAAAGCAGCTAAAAGTCAATAATGGTTCGGACGATACCATATGTTAATGAACGAAAATTCTTAACAAAATAAAGCATGAAAAAGTTTGTGTTGGAGAAACTCAATTTTTTTTAAAATTACGAACATGATTCTCCACAGGTCTGGTACAGAAGCAAGGTCTAAATCTCCCCACTGCGCATGACTCGAGTAGCACCTCTTTGAAACTGATGAAACTTGAACGATTGCATGGTAAAAAAGAATCTCTAGAGAACGGATTTGTTAAAAGATCCGCCACTGATAGTAATGCTATCCAAGATCATGTGTTAGAAAAGAAGGATGTGGATGAAAAAATAATCTCGAAACTAATGGAATTTGCTTTAAAACAATTTTTTTTGCCAGAGAGTTGCCAGAAAAACCGATCTATATTCCATCTCCACACGCTCCCGTACCCTATTATTTACAATAGCGAGTTCCCAGGTGTCGACAAACCACTGCTCTGTGATATGGTCACCGATGGTGGCGGCTGGATAGTGATCCAGAGACGTACCACAGGGGACGTTGACTTCTATAGGGACTGGGCGTCCTACAAAGCCGGCTTTGGTACCATAGACACCGACTTCTGGCTTGGGAACGACAACATCTACATCATCACCAGGTCAGGTCAGTATGAGCTGAGGGTGGAG
This sequence comes from Elysia chlorotica, assembly GCA_003991915.1. Taxonomy (NCBI): domain Eukaryota; kingdom Metazoa; phylum Mollusca; class Gastropoda; family Plakobranchidae; genus Elysia; species Elysia chlorotica. The sequence continues at coordinate 1,772 of RQTK01000809.1, read as the reverse complement.
CTCAAATACGGTACCTCAAAGTATTTTGCACACCACGACATATTTTATATTGGTAGTGAGCAAGATAAGTACAAACTCTTTATTGGGCCGTACAGTGGCACAGCAGGGGATTCCCTGTCATCACACGATGGTTGGCCTTTTTCCACATATGACGTTGACAACGACGATGCGTTAATGAATTGTGCTAAAAAGTACCACGGAGCTTGGTGGTACCATGGTTGTCTTCATACCAATCTAAACGGAAAGTGGGGCGCAGGTGATTATAACGGTCTAGTATGGTTTACATTAACTAGAAGTGCCTCAACAACGTTCTCAGAAATGAAAATCCGCAAATCGGACTAGTTGAACTAAAAGTTAAATCGAAATCAAGGAAGAACATTGGAAAAACAATAATTATACCAATCATTAAACCTTACTAGGAGGATTTAGAAACAAAAATATTTGTCTATATGACTAACTATTAAATATATTTCAAAACCAAAATGTGTTCTGTAAGTACATTGTGTTACTTGATCGAACCGTTTAACTCTTTTGTAGCGTTGTGGTGTTTCAATCTATCTTTCTATCTTTTTTATATCTATCTATCTATCTATCTATCTATCTATCTATCTATCTATCTATCTATCTATCTATCTATCTATCTATCTATCTATCTATCTATCTATAATTTTGCGTTATTTAACAACCCCGAACATTCATACTTCTTCACTTAAACACATATCAATGCGTTAGTATTTTCTTTTCCTTTACAGCTTCTAATCGTCGATCCCCCTTCTTTATCTTAAAATATCCCGTCTGTCTATCTTCCCTAAAACTATCTATTTATCTATCTATCTATCTATCTATCTATCTATCTATCTATCTATCTATCTATCTATCTATCTATCTATCTATCTATCTATCTATCTATCTATCTATCTATCTATCTATCTATCTATCTATCTATCTATCTATCTATCTATCTATCTATCTATCTATCTATCTATCTATCTATCTATCTATCTATCTATCTATCTATCTATCTATCTATCTATCTATCTATCTTTCTATCTATCTCATCCCTTTTTTCTCACTTAAATTGTCAGACGTCAGTCTTGGGGTCCGTCCACAATGTAAACTTTATATTGCTGTCGTTGAACGTAAAGCAAAAAAACCCCAAAAAACCCACATCCTTCGTTCTCCATTCTTGATTCTTAAGAATCTTAACATGTATGTCTTACACATTCCTTTCATATGGTAACAAACAATAAGATATAGATGAAAACAAGAAACATTAAAATTGCAATTGGGAACAGCAACAACAAAAACAATCACAAGAGATTATGGTAACAAATCAAATACGTGTGTCTAAATTTCAATTTGATTTTTTATGTTATTTTTAAAAACGTTTGCGGCGAGAGAAAATGTAGCAAAGTTTTCATTACAGGTACACATATCTAGTGTCTAAAGGGCAATAAATCTTGTATTTATAAAAATATTTTCTTTACTTCCCTTGTTATTCCTAAAACTTAAAAAAAATTTTAATAAAAAAATACCGTCACTATTTTAACCTTAAAAGCTATTTTTGTTTCAGTAATTTTAAGTTGTTCTTTTCACCAATTTGATGAAGTTATAGATAGTGATGGTAGTAGTAGTAGAAGTAGTAGTAGTAGTAGTAGTAGTAGTAGTAGTAGTAGTAGTAGTAGTAGTAGTAGTAGTAGTAGTAGTAGTAGTAGTAGTAGTAGTAGTAGTAGTAGTAGTAGTAGTAGTAGTAGTAGTAGTAGTAGTAGTAG
>RQTK01000808.1:202287-239490 GCA_003991915.1 Elysia chlorotica | reverse complement strand
TAATTTACAATATATTTGTATACTATTTTGATCAGGGATTTCAAATGATAATACGGTAAAATGTTTTTGAGAGTGCTTATGCACCAAAAACATTTTTTTCAGGAAAAAAAAGTCTCATATCAGAATGATATCGACACTGCTCTAAAATGTCGCAATATCTTATATTCTTAATATAAACTTTAAAATCCAAGATGGCCACAGTAACCATAGCAACCGTATGAAATAGAATGTTTTACTTATATTTTACGTGAAATTTACTCAAGGATTGTAATGTAGAAATCTCATAAATCTGAAAGAACAATTGATATAGTAGAAAGAAAGTATTGAAAAGCGCTCCCTGTGTTTATCGTAGAGGGCGTTCAATATAGAAGCTCTCGCTGGGATTCGAACCTTGGCCCTCTTTGTTTGATTGTCTGGATAACAGTCTGTGGTGATCCAGTAGAATATAAATAATCAGCGTCGCTCATTCTTCCTAAACGCGCTGTAAAATTGAACAAATGGTACTCTACTTGAGAAAGTAGGAGACTTTTTTTTTATTGAAAGAAAATAGCATTCAACTTTCATCATACTTTTTGTCAAAATGTCTCCTTGTACTTTTCCTCGATTATGGAAGGTGGATCCAATCTGGCATATAATCAGTGTAGAAGGAAGCAGGTTTTCCAACCTTCGAAAGCGGCAGGAAAGGGCCCGAGTTTTCCCCCCTTGTTCATAAACGGTGGAAAGTGACGGTGCCTTATTAAATAGGTCAACCAATTGTTTGCATGCTATAAATTAGATGTTTTTAGTTTTAAGTGAAAATAAGCACAATGGGGTTCATCCGTGTAATAAATGTAGTTATTTTCTCAGTCGCTGCGTTAAGTAGTTAATAACAGCCGTCTTCTGGTTTCTTGATCTCTGACCGTAGGGCGTCCGCCACAGAGTGCGATTTGATAGGCGCCATGGTTGTGTAAAGAGGCAAATGGACCTCGGGTGACCAAAACAACGTCAGTGCGGAAATCGGAGACGTTTTGCTTTTTTATTGGTTAAATTTGTCATCGGAATTTTCCGATTTGCCTGTTGCTTTTTATTGATCAGCAGCTTCTGCTTTCGTAGCTTTTCTATCTCTTGATGCTTTTCTAAAGCCTGCCATAGACGTTGCAATAATTGCTGTAAATTATCGATATGATCGAGGATCGAACCGACCCATCCATAAGGAAACTGAGATATGATCGAGGATCGAACCGACCCACCCATAAGAAAACTGAGATATGATCGAGGATCGAACCGACCCATCCATAAGAAAACAAGGAGATGTGATCGAGGATCGAACCGACCCATCCACAAGAAAACAAGTCTGTCTGGTCATGGATCGAACCGATTTATTTATAAGAAAACAAGGAGATATGATCGAGGATCGAACCGTCCCATCTACGAGAAAACAAGTCTCTCTGGTCATGGATCGAACCGACCCATCCATAAGAAAATAAGGCTGTCCCATCGGGGATCGAACCGGCTCATCTTTAAAAACAAAACAACAAGCAGAACTCGTCGGGGATGAACCGGCTCATCTTAAAAAAACAACAAGTAGAACTGATCGGGAATCGAACCGGCTCATTTTAAAAAAAAAACAAGTAGAACTGATCGGGAATCGAACCGGCTCATCTTTAAAAAAAAGCAAGTAGAACTGATCGGGAATCGAACCGGCTGATCTTAAAAACAAAACAAAAACAAGTAGAACTGATCGGGGATCGAACCGGCTCATCTTAAAAAAGCAAGTAGAACTGATCGGGAATCGAACCGGCTGATCTTAAAAACAAAACAAAAACAAGTAGAACTGATCGGGGATCGAACCGGCTCATCTTAAAAAAGCAAGTAGAACTGATCGGGAATCGAACCGGCTAATCTTAAAAACAAAACAAAAACAAGTAGAACTGATCGGGGATCGAACCGGCTCATCTTAAAAAAGCAAGTAGAACTGATCGGGGATCGAACCGGCTAATCTTAAAAAAAAAAAAAAAACAAGTAGAACTGATCGGGGATCGAACCGGCTCATCTCTCTGTATGGCAAACACATCCAAGCTTTTTCCTTTTGTCTACCAAGTTCCCAGCCTCTGTATGGCAAACACATCCAAGCTTTTTCCTGATGTGGAGGGAAGGAGTTGCCAGGCGGCGCTTCTCATCATCTAGTGCGGGATAGCACAGCTGTTAGTGATAGATACTTAACAACCAAACAACACACATACAGAACAATAACAAACTTGATATGAAATATGAAAACAAATAGTGGCAATAACCATAAATATCTTAACAGAGAGCATTTCTTGGGGTGAAAAAATTATCAGACCACCTTAAGCCGCTTCGATCCCCAACCAGATCTCCTTGTTCGCTATTTGTCTAGATGAGCCGATTCGATCCCCGATCAGTTCTACTTGTTGTTTTTTTAAAGATCGAACCGGCTAATCTTAAAAAACAAGTAGAACTGATCGTGGATCGAACCGGCTCATCTTTAAAAAAAAAAAGCAAGTAGAACTGAAAGGGGATTGAACCGGCTCATCTTTAAAAAAACAACAAGTAGAACTGATCGGGGATCGAATCGGCTCATCTAGACAAATAGCGAACAAGGAGATCTGGTTGGGGATCGAAGCGGCTTAAGGTGGTCTGATAATTTTTTCACCCCAAGAAATGCTCTCTGTTAAGATATTTATGGTTATTGCCACTATTTGTTTTCATATTTCATATCAAGTTTGTTATTGTTCTGTATGTGTGTTGTTTGGTTGTTAAGTATCTATCACTAACAGCTGTGCTATCCCGCACTAGATGATGAGAAGCGCCGCCTGGCAACTCCTTCCCTCCACATCAGGAAAAAGCTTGGATGTGTTTGCCATACAGAGGCTGGGAACTTGGTAGACAAAAGGAAAAAGCTTGGATGTGTTTGCCATACAGAGGCTGGGAACTTGGTAGACAAAAGGAAAAAGCTTGGATGTGTTTGCCATACAGAGGCTGGGAACTTGGTAGACAAAAGGAAAAAGCTTGGATGTGTTTGCCATACAGAGGCTGGGAACTTGGTAGACGAAAGGATGATTTTGCCATACAACTCAAAACTTCTAAACCATATTTCCGCCCCTCCCCACCTCCTCAAAAAGGAGAAAACGACACTTATTTATTTTGAATAGTTCCCCTCCTGTTTTCACTCTTATGCTTCTTGTGCTTAACTGTACAAATTTCCTGTCTCTGCAGATGTGCTCAACAACGCAGTTTTCGACGAGGACCACGACGAGATTGTCATAGTAAAAGACATTGAGATGTTTTCCTTGTGCGAGCATCACTTGGTGCCCTTCATGGGAAAGGTGAGTCCTCGCCCTAAGTCTCATTAAAATCTTGATAACCGCTTTTACCGAGCCTCGTTATCGACACCATCATGATCGCCATGAACATCCCACCAAGTCGGTCTCGAGCAGTGAGACGGTTAAATTTAGGATGTGTAACTGTTGTGAAATAAATCACCGGTTAACCGAGTAGTCAGTTTCGACCCATGGTCTCAGATTGTGCCAAGCCCTATCGATACTCCTGTGTACAGAACCGCAGACATAATTGAAGCTAGATCTAAGCGCGATTAGGTTTAGATTAAGAGCTCAGAGGCTCCGTTGTACGTCAGCCCCACTCCGATCTGATGGAAGATGGAACTCAGCGACCACTTAATCCCGCGCACGCCAAAGCTAAGCACCTCAGTTATCAAGTAGACATTTGGGAAACCCCACAGCCATGAAAATCTTTGATCAAGGAAAGCGAAGCTCTCCGCTAGCGTAATGTCTCCTAGGTCTTCAGAAAGTTCTCATAGCTTTGTAGCCGCTGGATGGCGCAGCTCTAAGTAGCCATTTGCATATTCATTGCCTGTGGATGTAGACAGTATGTTGTGGCTCCCTGCTCCGTAAACATCGAACCAGGCAGGCAAAGATCGATGCAAGGTCAGTGCGGCCGCATTCACTGAGAAACAGAAGCCAATGTAAACAGGTTTTGCTGCTGTTGTTGTTGTTGTTTTTAGTTGTTTTTTGTTTTGTTTTTGTTTTTTAGTTGTTGTTTTTGTTGTTGTTGTTTTGTTTTGTTGTGTGTTTTTTGTTTTTTTTTTTTTTTTTTTTGGGGGGGGGGGGGGGGCTCACTCCTTTGTTTGTGTTTTGGTCTGCGATTATTTCTTTTTATAGAGCGATCTAAAAAATCTGTCTCTTTCGTTCGCCAGTACTTAAGTTATCTTCACCTCGCTCATTATGACCATTGTCATCATCATAATCACCATCATCATCGTCATCATCATCATCATCACCACCATCATCATCATCATCATCATCATCATAACCATCATCATCATAATCATCATCATCATCATCATCATCATCAGAATAGTTAGTGGACTGATACAAAAGGTACAATCACTTCAGGCCAAGTTAACAAGGTTTATTAGCTGCATGTTCAAAAGAGAATAATCATTATACATGAAACTTCTATCATAAGTTTTAATTTCCTAGATGGGCTTGTTCCAAAATATGTGCAAGGTGTACCTGGTAGGTTGGGGCTTTGGCATTACGATTGATACTCTTCGCTTCTCCCTACTAGACATTAGCAATTTTACAGTGACCATTCCTTTCCATTGATTGATGTAAAGATTCTGAATTATCTTCAATGTTCGATATCATATGCCTCATCGAGAGTCAGGACTGTTTAAAGAAAATATTAAAATACCGCTTCCTTTCCATCCTCACTCTGTCTTTATTTCTCTTCCTTCCTCCTTCTGTCTTTCTATCTACCTACCTACCTACCTACCTACTTACCTACCTACCTACCTACCTAGCGATATGTGGATCTATCTCAATATTTCTAAATCTCTATCTCCACATCAAAACTCTGAATGTATTTTTTCCTCAGGTTCATATAGGTTACTTGCCAAACAACAAAATATTGGGTCTCAGTAAGTTAGCGAGGTAAGTAAATATGTTTGATTGTGCGCATTGTCTTTGGAACCATTGTTATCTTAGTAAATTATATGTTTGTAACGGCATTGTAGACAACGACCACAAGAAACAATGTCATCAACTAATGCAAGTGAAAAAGTTATCCACAGATGATTTTATTCTATGTAACAATAATTAACAAGGATTGCGTTGTTTTAGCGTAGCTTTATATATTTTTTTATTTTTTTTGGCTATATTTGACACAAAATCTTAGAAGATAAAAATCATTACATAACCAGTTAATGTTTTTAAAAAGATTACTCATGCTTACTCAGTGGGAGTCATACAAAATGAATCATTGCACTAAGAAAAAACCCCAAGAAATTTCTCTTCTCCCTCTGTCAGAATAGATCCCTAATTTGTGGACGTTTATTTATTTTAACTAATGGCTTGTTGAGAAATGCAATAATGTTATAAAAGCAAAGAATAAATAAAAGCTGCAATGGAGTGTATGACTTCTCTGTTCTATCTCCTCCTACACAGAATTGTTGAGGTCTATAGCCGCAGGTTACAAGGTGAGTCCACGTGAAACCTGACACTATGATTATTTGTCCTAAAGTCCAAATGAACTTTATTATGTACCACTTTGGTTTGGTTTGGTTTGTTGGGTTTTTTTCGCTAGTCTCAAAACATCTAGTCTGAAATATGTAGGCCAGCTGCTAGATTGTATGATTTGTAATATGAAATTACCAGTGATGGCTGAAACTCAATCACCACAGGGATACATAACACCTAACTGCAGCTGTTTCAACCACCCGTACTAAGTTACAAAAGGCCATAATTTAAAATTAGCTTTGTCATGAATCTCTTTTGTAAGATTCATCGTCACTTTGTCAAATGATTTGTTACAGATTATAAAACTAATTTTAATGTTGCCTTTGCCTTGTTTTAAAATTATTTAAATTGACATCTATTTAAGTAAATACTTATTACTTGCATCAAATTTAAATGTTTACAGTATTAATATAACATGCCCAGTCTTCTACTGTTGATGAAAAAGAAATGTGAGAGTTTCTTTTTAACTATTTTAATTTTACTGTGAGCAATTGTAATGTGAAAATGAAAAATACATAAAATAATAATGTAGAGATAGTCTAATAAAGCTGCAGTTCAAGGCATTTCTAAGTGACCAATAATCCACAACAGTTGAGAGAACAAATGTGTGCAAAGCGGCATATTAAATAAGTTTTTTTATATGCTTATTATGATTTTGAAATTTTAGTTTTGGGTACCTACCATTAACCCAATCATTTAATATTGTTGCGTTGTTTTATTTCTTGTGCCTACGTATCTAGTCCAAGAGCGGCTCACCAAGCAGATTGCGTTGGCCATCACAGAGGCTGTGCAGCCCTCGGGTGTTGCAGTTGTTGTCGAAGCAAGGTAGTAAACACATGCAATAATTATGTATATATATACATGTAGTTAAACCGGTTAAAAATGGGCCATAAGTGATATGGCAGGAAAATGGCTGTGCTTTGTATGATAAGTTAGTGTTGTAAGGTTTATGTTGCTTTTACAATCTATAGATCATAGTGTTGTAAGGTTTATGTTGCAATTACAATCTATAGATCATAGTGTTGTAAGGTTTATGTTGCTTTTACAATCTATAGGTCATAGTGTTGTAAGGTTTATGTTGCTTTTACAATCTATAGGTCATAGTGTTGTAAGGTTTATGTTGCTTTTACAATCTATAGATCATAGTGTTGTAAGGTTTATGTTGCTTTTACAATCTATAGGTCATAGTGTTGTAAGGTTTATGTTGCTTTTACAATCTATAGATCATAGTGTTGTAAGGTTTATGTTGCTTTACAATCTATAGATCATCTCCAAATTGAATGGTCATGCCATTTGGAGACACTAGCAGTAGCAGACAAAGATCTATTGTTACGAGTTTGAACGTTAAGGATGCCTTGTTCTCTTTCACCAGCCTGGCGATTGCGTGGTGACACATCTCTAAGTCAATGGTTGTGTTCTGTGTTGAGAACCTGCGTTCATAACTTGGTCATTTCTTTAGATCTACTATGCCTCACTGCAGTTGTCTATTAAGTAACATTTGAGTGACCCTACTTTTCTGGGCCTTGTAGAGCTACACAACATTCAACAATAGTGTGTGACATAGGCATCATCTTCTCTTGGGTAAGGCCTAGGTGCTGTCCTAAATATCTCTGCAATGGTTTATACCTTCGTTCAGCGTTGAATGTGTTGACCGCATCATCACATCAACATAAGAAATGATAAACTTTATTCATCCACAAGGGAAATGTTTCCTAGACTTTAAACTCATTGATGAACATTTGAATGAATTGATTTAACTCTCTGCTATTTCCCTGTGTGTGCAGCCACATGTGCTGATTTAACTCTCTGCTATTTCCCTGTGTGTGCAGCCACATGTGCTGATTTAACTCTCTGCTATTTCTCTGTGTGTGCAGCCACATGTGCTGATTTAACTCTCTGCTGTTTCCCTGTGTGTGCAGCCACATGTGCTGATTTAACTCTCTGCTGTTTCCCTGTGTGTGCAGCCACATGTGCTGATTTAACTCTCTGCTATTTCCCTGTGTGTGCAGCCACATGTGCTGATTTAACTCTCTGCTATTTCTCTGTGTGTGCAGCCACATGTGCTGATTTAACTCTCTGCTGTTTCCCTGTGTGTGCAGCCACATGTGCTGATTTAACTCTCTGCTATTTCCTTGTGTGTGTGCAGCCACATGTGCTGTGTGTGCAGCCACATGTGCTGATTTATTTCTCTGCTCCTGTGTGTGCAGCCACATGTGCTGATTTAACTCTCTGCTGTTTCCCTGTGTGTGCAGCCACATGTGCTGATTTAACTCTCTGCTGTTTCCCTGTGTGTGCAGCCACATGTGCTGATTTAACTCTCTGCTATTTCCTGTGTGTGCAGCCACATGTGCTGATTTAACTCTCTGCTATTTCTCTGTGTGTGCAGCCACATGTGCTGATTTAACTCTCTGCTGTTTCCCTGTGCAGCCACATGTGCTGATTTAACTCTCTACTGTTTCCCTGTGCAGCCACACGTGCTGATTTAACTCTCTACTGTTTCCCTGTGCAGCCACATGTGCATGGTGATGCGCGGTGTCCAGAAACTCAACAGCAAGACGATCACCAGCACCATGCTGGGCGTGTTCCGAGACGACCCGAAAACACGGGAAGAGTTCCTCTCCCTGACGCTCGCCAAGTGAGGAGGACTGGGGCAAAACCACCAGGGGTCTGGCCTGAGCACACATTGTTACATGGATGACATGGATTCCACACAGTAATTTGTTTGTTTCTCAACTGGCACAATTTGTGTAAAGAGGTGTGCCTGTGACCAGAAAACGTTTGAATTTTTTTCCATTTTTATGAAGGTGATGGTTATAAGATGAGAATTGAAATATATCCCAAAAGAAACATTAGCCTTAGTAGAGATGTTTCTTGTGGCCAAGGATAAACTACAGAAACTGTCAGACCAGTCTATTATTTGAATTTCACATAAATTTAATGCTTGAATTAAATTGAATGAATACATGGTCACATGTTCTCATGTTGCTGTGGTGATGATCTGTTTTTATCATTGACTGATACTGATGGTTGAAGAAATGCTTTAACAAAACAGACCTTAAATCTTGGGATGAAATAGAACAAAATCTTTGTTAACAGAACTGTATAGTTAAAGATTTTTGTGCAGTATTTAAACATTTTTTTTTTTTTTTTTTTTTACATATTTTGGAATTGCTACTGAATTTTTGTTCTGTATATCATTTGTATCTGCCGTTTTCCATGTCATATTTTTGGATAGCTGTATTAATATGCCTTTCCATTGATTTTACAAATTTTGATAAATGAAAACTGAGACATTTATGTTTAGTTAACCAGTGAAACCTCATTTTTAACTTGAAAGTAAATCTAGATATGGTGAAGTTTACTTCTTGTTCAGTTTGTATTAAATTAAAGTTTAACTTTACTTAAGAAGGGCTGGATCAACTACCCCACCCCCAGTCCTTTTTATGCTTTTTTCTTGCCTGTAAAAGAAGATATATCTAGTCTTATGTTTTTACACTGAGTAATCTTCTTTGAGTTCTTATTGTGCGATTTCTGTTTCATTCCATAAAGTAGAAGATATATCTAGTCTTATGTTTTTACACTGAGTAATCTTCTTATTGTACTGTTTCTGTTTCATTCCATAATTTACAACATGACGTCTTTGTATTACAAACTTATGCCATTGAGTTTTTCTGTGTTCAGATTTTCCTATAATTATGTAATCTAAAATTTTTAAAGACTGAACTTTAGGAGGGGGACAGCAAACAATTTTTGTCAGATAAACATAATCTTCTATATTCATGCTCAGGCTTTGGTCCATTTTTCTTTTTTAGGAATTAAAGAGACCCTTTTGATAAGACCAAATCCACAGGAAAAATCTGAACTGTTTTTTAAATACATTAATATAATTTAAAATGATATCTTTATTTCAAAATGAATTTATGGACTGAAGTTTTGGAATCATCAGGGTTCATAGCTGAATGAAAAGTCAATCTGCTTTGAGGGTAGAAAAATAGATTGCAGTCAAACTTGTGATTCAATGGGTTTATTCATAAAGTTGTCACTTTGAAAGTTTGAGCTATCTGTAGTTCTTACAAAGTTAGTGGGTTTGGCATAATAAAATTCAAAGAAGACTAAATGTCATCGAAACAAGCATCTTATAAACCACAAAAGGAATTTGGCTTTCCTAAATTTTGCTTTACTTTTGATTCAAATCAATTTAAAGTGCACATTTCTCTTTTCAGTCATTGTCTACTTCACTTTGTTGTTTTTTTTCTCTTTTTTTTTTATATTGTCTCTCAAAACGTAAAATTATTTTGGTTTTAAATTCGCTTTTGGTTATCTTCAGACATAACCTACTACCAAAATAAAAGGAAGAGAGGGATAGGGAGACAGCAGATATAAAATGTGTAGGTGTGTTTGTCTGTGCGTGAGAGAGAGAGAGAGAGGAGAGAAAGATAGAGAGAGAGGGAGAGAGAGTGAGGTGACTGGCAAAAAGAAGGGAAGCAATCTCATCTGCACAGCATGAACAATGGGCATTTCAGCCTTTCCAATACACACACTGTTGTTTAGTGTCCAACGTCAGCACTGTATAGGCTATATTGTGGACGGACTCTAAGACTAACGTCTGACGATTTAAAGAGCTGCCACAAAAAGAGAGAGAGAGAGAGAGAGAGAGAGAGAGAGAGGAGAGAGAGAGAGAGAGAGATCTCTCTTTTTGTGGCAGCTCTTTAAATCGTCAGACGTTAGTCTTAGAGTCCGTCCACAATATAGCCTATACAGTGCTGACGTTGGACACTAAACAACAGTGTGTGTATTGGAAAGGCTGAAATGCCCATTGTTCATGCTGTGCAGATGAGATTGCTTCCCTTCTTTTTGCCAGTCATGCAGAATTGTTGTTGTTTTTTTTATTATTCCTTTTTTGTATGGGTTTGTAAGTATTTAGATAAACCAAAAGTGGTATCCAAAATTGTCAAGGACCTTAATTTTGTTTTGTGTCTTTGTAGAATGTATCCTGGGCAGTTTCGCCAAAGACTTGTATTTAATATAAATGTTTGTTAATCATAATGTTGAACTTGTGAACATTGGTTCAAAAGTTTACCAGATCCACCTCTACACTGTGTGTGTTCTCCCAATTTTGCATTTCCACTGAAGCAGACGGCCATGACTTGTTTTATTATTTTGGAAGCATTATTCACAGAGTTAGTTTTATCTCATCATGTTTCCATAATTATTTCATGTATATTTTGCAGGGTTGAAATTTTAAACCAATGAAGGGACTTTAATCAGACACGGGTAATACAATTATTAGTTTTTAAGTTCTATTTAAGGTTGAACCAAATAGGAAAACCACAGATGTTACTATTACAGGAGTATATTTGTTAATGTAGTGTTGTTGTTGCTGTTTTTTTAAAATATTCTTCAGCCTCTATTTAGTTTGTGTAAAATAGATATGCTTATAATATAAACCATCTCTCATGAACCAGCAGGAACACGGATGGAAGAGTCCAATCACATTTCTACATCTTTAAGATTGGCAGCATGTACTCTAAACCACTCATTGTCTTGCCTTTAAACTTTTCTTAAAGAGAAAATATAAGAGAATGTAGGTAAAATATATGTTATACAGTTTGAAACATATAAAATTAGGTCTTGAATAATTTTATTGTATAGCTTTCCCTTTTCAAAAATTGTATCCAAAGTAGGTAATAGGTATTCAACTTTTCTTTTCAATTAACCAGACTACTGTACATTCCATGACTTCCCAACATTATTGTGAAAAAATACTGTGTTAACTTCTTACATATTACTGAATCTTGATGTCTAAAACTGAAGGTTTCAAGAACTTTATGAGAATTTGGGATATTACATGATTATATTCTTTTCTTTATATGTAAATACGTGTATAGCAATTCTTTATGAAACAGTTTTTGTTTGTGACATGCTTATACATGTATACTTCACCGTTGAATTAGACTCGTAACGCCATTTTAACTCTAATGAAAAGTTCTAACAGTTTCTTGTTAGGATACTTGCCGTGAGCCACTGTGATGATATGCTTTTGAAAATTTGTGTGATATTTATTCCTCTGGTTAAGCTCTTTAGCCTGCCGAGGTTTTCACATTTTGCTGTATCAATTCTATTTATCTACCATGCTCTTTGAGGAACATTTCATATTTAAAAAATACTGAAAGTTGTAGGGAATTGTTACGCTCATAAATCATTGTACCTAGCCCTCTTTGATATTATATGAACTCGAAGCTTAGCTCAGCATCTGTAAGGTGTGACTGTAAGTTAAAGTGGGTGCGGCATAAAAGCTTGGCTTTTGTAGCATCACAATTCTTAACTCTAAGTGGAAAATTCCCTTGAAGTGTACATGCTCAAAGCAACACAGCTGTAGTCTCATCATATCAATTCCTCTCTGTGTTGTTGAAACTACATTCCAGACAATCTGGCTTCAAGAAAGTAAAAAAATACAAACCAGTTTGCTATCAAGTCTGTAACGAGTATGTATATTTTAATTATATGACATTGTAAACTGTCTGTAGTTCCTGAGGGCTGTCTTAGTCTCGGCCGACTGTAACTGTCTCAGGGCTTCAGCATTTGCCCTGTAAAAGGTCTACGTTGTGTGTCTAAGTCATATATATTTTTCTCTCCCGTGCTGAGGACTACACAGTGTTTACATTTATTTTTACTTGAGACAATTAGGATTCGTTTAGATATGTTTCTTTTGTACATTTGTAGAGCCAATGAGTGAATTTCAAATAGACCAGCATTTAGATGAGGAAAGACCGCCAACATCATCACTCATTATAATCATGTGTGACACAAAGCCGTCACTATCTGCGGTCTCCAGTACAAACCACAGCCAAGCACAGGAGAAAACTTTGTTATATAGATTGTTTTAATAAGGAATGGGTAAGTTATCTAATCAAATCATCAAAATCTAATTCTGGTCAAATATCAAAATTCTTTTGTTTCTTGAGAATTGAATATATGAGTATGTTCTGTCCAAAGATATACTGTTCTTTTTTTTTCTCTTTTTCTAGAGAGTTTTTAAGTTATATTACCCTACATTTGTGACCGGTTTTACTTTATCTCAAATTTTTATTTTACAAATGTTTACACAGAGAATAAACAGACATGAATTTTAAATTGCTTCTTTGTTTTTCTTTCTAATCACCTTCTTCCCAGGAAAAAGGAAGTACGAAAGTCATGAGACTGTCAGATGTTTGCACAATCAACTCATATTTTGATCAATTTTTTTCAAATCAGCTCAAAATACATCCAAGATAAAATACATTTTGATTCTGTCTATCATATATATATATATACAGTCCTGTTTAACAGTCACTACTACACCGCCAGTCAAATCCATGTTGTTAATTTCTCTACATTTTTACTACCTGCATGTTGAAGTTTGTAAATTTTTCCAAATAAAGAGCGAGAATGTTCTGTGAGGGGCAGCAAGAAAACTGTTTGCCATAGTAAAATGGGCAGACAATTCCTCTGGGGACAAAAAGTAATCTGTGGTTAGTATTTTCAAAGACAAATTGTGTGCAGGATCACTCTTTTCAAAGAAATCAATAAAGGCTTGAATCAACGTGCATGCATAGTATAAGGTTCATCACGTGTTTCGGGCCTTCCATCAGATGGAAGGAAGGAAATGTTAGTCTACTTCTTTCCCGACTATTGGGCGTCTAGTTTTGCCTTGAAAACCAACTTTTTGGACAAAAAGCAGGGATCCTGAAGGTTGAAGTGGGATTACTGTTGGTTGTAGTCATGTACCCACCAACATCCCTATTTGGCCTTGTTTGTCCTTCCAGGCAGGGGACCAGCTTGGACCAGACTGGTGAGCGGACTGGTTCTCTTTGAGGTTGGGTTTTCCTCTACGGGGTATCCCCAGCCTTTTTGGTGTGGTTTCCTGCTGGGCCCGATGGTGGGTGGGGCGCTCCAGTTGGAGGAAGCAAATACTTTTTAATGGACGCTCTACTCATTTTAAAGCCTTCCCATACGATAACTTTAAAAAGAAGCCTTTTGTCAATTGAGCAGGTGCAGCATCCGGGTGTAGCAAAGGAAATGCAGTTCATGGCCAAAGCCTCTCCAACCCCACTGCCACAAATAGTTGATCACCATTTTTTGGATGCCAGATTAAAAAATCAAAATGTGGTTAAAAGTAGTACCTTTGCTATTAGTAAATCGACGAATAGTATTGTGGTTGAAGGCATTAGCGTCACAATGCTCCTTTCTGGTGACCTGTTGGTCAAGATAATCACATTTGATGACAACTTTGGGACTGAAAGCTCACGGAAGCCTGGAGAGGGGGTGATCATCTCAAGACCAACACCTTCGTCCGTACTTTAAACTCGATGCCACCAACTAGTTTGTTAAAATTGATTACTAATCTCCACCACCGAAATTACTTCTACATTCCGAAACAAATGCGCTGCTTAAAATGTCAAAGCGAAATATCTATAGGGAAGACCCTAAAGCTAGTGTCAGATGTCTAAGCTGCCATGACCCACTAACGGCAAATTCGAAAGAATGACCCAAGTGGAAATAAGAAGAGCCAATTCAAGGGTTCGAAGCTTAGCACGAAGGTACTTTCGTACAGGCCAGCGCGACCGTAGTTATGCAATTTATACCAAACATTAGTTAAACCTTTGGGCAGGCGACAAGTGCATAAGTGTTGAGACAAAGACTGCATTTTAGCACCTCAAAGGGCAGAGGCAGGATTCGTGCGGTTCGAATCATTGCTGGTGCCCCGCGCTCATAAAGACTGCAAAGGGAGCAGCGGCAGGACTACGCCACTGCCAAACCCCAAGGAGAGAAAAGCCGCAAAATTGGTTGTCCAGCTAATAAATAAAAGTCACCTTAAGCAGCATAGTGTGCGGTTCGAATCATTGCTGGTGCCCCGCGCTCATATCTAGGAATTTTATTTTTTTACTCCGGAAACACGGATAGTGGATATAAAGAAGGAAGGGAGGGAGAGAGAGAGAGAGAGAGAGAGAGAGAGAGAGAGAGAGAGAGAGAGAGAGAGAGGGGGTGGTGAAAAAATTCGGAACTTAGAGTTTGCTCCCTAACACAAAAAGATATCAACGACAAAGAAAAAGGAAATGAAGATACTTTTATGAATGTAGGCCCTATATCAAAAGTTTAGTGGCGACTCATTACTCTCCTGGTTCATTACTCCCCCGAGAGATTAAAAAAAGATAATTTCATTAGTTAATATTAACAAATATATTCAACCATTTCACCAATTAACAACAACAACAACTTTTGAACAATGAATGAAATCACTTTACTTTAGTTGAGAAATGGGTACATCAAACAAACGAAAACATACACCAACTTTGACATTAAGTGACAACAATAATTTTATTATTCTACCGCAGACGTGCTATTTCATGGTTTTATCCAGTCATTCCTGTGTACAGGTGAGTAACGATACGTGGAAGCAACAAGCTGCAGCTGACCCTAAGTAGTCCAGCAGATTTTTAACAAGACAATAAGTTGACCTGCTGAAGTTACTTTTCATACAAAACACGGAAGTAGCTGCCGGGCATGCGTAATCAGGAAAATCATCGCCATTGATCAAAGGACCACAATCTAGGCCTCGTACGGATAATAATAACACAAGCAACTTACAGGCTTGTAGACTAAAGGGCTGGACCTGGATGGCTACTGACTAGATCTAGTTATTTGAAGTGTAGGATCTAGATCTAGACATCAATGGGCTGAAAATAACTAGATGCAAGCCTAGATCTAGGATGTAGATAAATAATTATTGCTTTCAAAACGTTATGATATGTGTTGTACATGTGATAACTTTGTAAACCAGCCTCATGTCGACACTGGGGATATTCAGAAAGACAGCTGGTCACAGCGACATAAAAAAATCGGCACAAAAAGTTGCGGATACCAAAAAAGACACAGTAACTCGTTTGAAACACCTGCGTCTAGTTTTGGGTGAGCATTTGCACAAAATTGTTATGCAATTCGATAGAAGTCACAAATTTGCCCTGGTGCAACATGTACGCATCATAACTGGACCAAGACTAGTTCTAGACTTAGATCTAGATCCAGAGCTCTATCAACACCACTGTGGGATCTGTTTCTCACTCCACCATCCTACCATCCATTTATCTAGAATCTAGGTATACATTCTGATTCTCCTGTCCCTCAGTTGGGAGAACCATGGGGACACCACTGCGTTTGGCAATTTTACCTACAGTTCCCCATATCATGGTCTACTTTCAGTCCAATCTGTGATGTCACCTAGTAATAGTATCCTTAGACTGTCTTTGAACTTCTCCTTCTCTTTCCTTTTAGGATCATTTTGGCAGGTCTTGTGGATCTTGTGAGATGCCTATCATACTAATAATTTTATTTTTCATATGATGACTGTGGTCAGATTCCATGTTTATATTGCTATTAGCACTAGATGGAGAGATAAAACTGAACTCCAAATAAGCTTCCACCCATTAAGGAAAATCTTTAAAAAAAATTAAAATTGCTAAAACCAGATCTGCTGCTTGAAAAGGGGGAAAAACAGGTCTAATGGCTTCTTAAATTTAAATCAGAAAGTTACGAGTTTGGTTTCTCGGAGGGCCCCCTGGTTCTCCAAAGGACATAGCTTCATTTTACCTGACCGAAGATTTATTTCTGCTGCTAACCTTGCAAGGGGATGATTTAAGTTAACTTGAGTCTAGAGCTAGATTTTAATTCAAAAGATTTCAATTTTTAAATCAAGGAGGCGAATTAGAGTAATAAGTCAAGACATTTTTTTTCTCTTGATTCCACTTTGAAAAAACTTCGACATAATGTTTTTTTTTTAATAAGTTAAAAAATTTATGAATGGTGGACGTGAATGAATCAATTGTAACTTGGTTTAAATTTGTAAATAAAACGAGGGCTTTGAATTTTCACTCCGACGAGTCACACAATTATCAGTTATCTACAGATGAATAAAAATTGTCTCATTTTTCTCTAAAAAGAATGTTTTTACACCCTTCAAGTAAAAGTTTGTATGCTAATTTCCTTGGGAAGAACTAAAATGTATAGAATGCACCGATTCTGATGAGATAAACAGGGTTGTATATAATATATATTTGTTCAAACAATAATAGAATCTTAGAGAGACCTGTAATTGGCTTGTCTCGGTGTCAGCCAACCTTGGGACATTGAGAGGTAGCACAAGGAACCATGTTCATACTCACAGGCCCCTAGATTTTTAGGTTTCCTGGTGGTCTCTGGATGCTAAACGATTCATTTTGATCTTGTATGAAATTCTACATCTATATGTAACATTGGAAAATTTCTAGGACACATTTTCTTGATATAGATATTTATAATTGTACTCCAAGTTTCTCCCACTGGATGGCTGACTTTTAGGCACATTTTTATTGGACTCTTCCCCCCTCTCTAGATAACTTTGAAGTTCTATTAATTCAATATAATCTTATGTCTTTGTTTCTTTCAACTATACAAGAGATGGTTGACTTTTTTCACACATTTTTCCTCTCCAGATAACTATGAGGTTCATGATGCCAAGAAGTTTTTCCAAGAAAACTACTCTCACATTTATTACATATTTTATGACAACTTTGGTACTGTGGAAGCTGATTTAAAGCAAAGAGGTAGGTACTTAAACTTTTCGTTTTGAAGACATCTTGTGCCATAAATCAAACTTTTGGCTATTAGAATACACATTTAATAATATTTGAGACATTTGGCCTTATTTAAGAAGCATGACGATGTTTGCGAATATTGGAATGACTTTCATAAGGCTAACGCTTTCATCCAGTGAATATAAGATGGTTGTGAGGTCAACCATTATGTTGGCGCTTTGAGGCCGCCCGATGGCCATTCTGGATTTGACACAGCAAAATGGGGTATGGCAGGACTGTTCACATGGTTAGTTTATGCTCTGAGTGTGGCGCTGTTATCACCGATATTTCCGCGTAAGAACTCTCTGTCTTCAAATATGCTCGTTTTATGGAGCATATAATTCTCTTTAATTAACACCCCTACCCACTAAATTTCGGCGAATCTAAAGCCCCCCCCCCCCCCCCCCTGCCCTCCTCCACCAAAGTTGTGCGGCCTCCCCCCCCCCCCCCCCCCCCCCTTTCTCTCCTCCTCCCTCAAAGCCTCTCTCTCTTTCCTCCTCCCTCAAAACCTCTCTCTTTCCTCCTTCCTCTAAGACTCTCTCTCTTTCTCTAATTTCTCTCTTTTTCATTCTGACTCTCATCATCTCTCTCTATATCCCATTCTCTCTTTTCCCTCTACCCCTTCTCTATCTCACTATTCTTTCTTTTTCTCCTCTTTCCTTTGTATCTCTGACCCTCTCATTCCCACTCTCTCTCTCTCTCTCTCTCTCTCTCTGTCCCTCTTTCTGCCAAGTCTCTCCTATCTCTATCTCATATTTTTTCTTTCCTTCTTTCTCTGTTCTCTCTTTTCTCTCTCTCTCTCTCTCTCTCTCTCTCTCTCTCTCACACACACACACACTGGCAAGGTGCCTTCATATGATTCCTTGTTAAACTTTTTAAATTCGTTTGATAAAGATCATTTACCAGAAAATAGAGAGCCTATCACACTTCTTGGTAATGACCCTCCACCACACACAAGACAAGTAACAGCTGAGATAAAGACACAACTGATAGAGAACATCAACAAAATAGATTCTGACTTGATAAATCTCATGAGTATTGCACAAAAAAATATCGATCAATATCCAGAAAACTCAATTCTAGTATACACAGATGGTTTAGCCTTTAAAGGCACATTAAATGCAGGTTATGGATCAAGCATACAGGTGCCAGATGGCAAAAAACGGCTAGGAGCTGTGCACACATCGGTCTGTGCTGTGGGACTGGGGGGGGGGAGCCATTTGGTGTTAAATCAAAGACATTTTGCTGCCAAGATTTTGTCTCGCGAATTCCCGGCACCTATTAGTCTAGCGGCTGGCTAGAAAGGCAAAAACTTGACGTGGAGGTGTGAAATGTACGGCTGTCTGCTCTAGTCTGCTCTAGACTGAGAATCATAGGTGGGCACAATCGTTAAGTTACGTGAGACTTGGCATCCAATCACTGAGGAGTAGTTGGGACTTGAACATTTACGCAAGGTGTATGTCAGTTTAATGTGACCAGCTGAGACAGGAGTCATGGTATCCCCGCCCTGTCATGTGTGTGACTGGGAGGCTGAGAATCCTCCAAACTATTCATTGATTTCATTGGTTGACATTTTAAGAGCCTGTGCACCCAAAAACGAATTTCTCTGGTGATAGAAAAAGGAGGAATAAAGGATGAAGAAAGGCCCACTTGATGTGGCAGTTACTCGCACCCCGCAGTGCCCAGTCGGGAGGTGCTAAGCGAGCAGAACCAGTAGTTCTTTCACAGCGAGGCAGTCAACTGGCGCGCCGCGCTTTATGGGTTAAGATTAGGCTGAATAAAGGACACACCTTTTTTGTGTTTTGTTCTCTCCAACATTACAATTTTCAATTGCTATAAAGTTGTCCTACCCCCTTTCTTTGTGAAACTTTACTCTAAGCTGGCTATGCCTCATGTGTTTTGTCGCAGATATCTTAACAGTCATGATTTTTTAAAAATAGCTTTATTGTTACTTCACACAAAGTCATGGTAAGAATTCTTTGTTTCCCCTCAGCAAACAAAGCACACAGAGAGGAACTGGAAGCAATACTCTTCATCTTTGAGGTGAGTTGCATTTCTTAGGAAACAAGCTTCTAAACCTATATTTTACTACATAGATTTAGAACAAACTTTTGATATCACAGGAAATGCATTATCATGATTTCGGTCCCATTTCTCAAATAGAATGCACTGTGTTAATGATATCTGCTCTAATGTCCAACTGCTTGATTTTGTTGTACCCCAAGGATCTGTTCTGCGATCCATTCTTTTCACATTATACACTAACCTCTTGCTGATTTATTTGGCCGAAATATGATCTCCAATACCACCAATTTGCTGATAATACTCAGGGTTATAAATCATATGAGCCTGAAAATCTTGATATGATGTTGCAAGAAATGGAACATTAGAGTAGTGTTATGCGCCACATAAATTGCACGTATTATCATTCTTGGAAATACTGGTTAAGTTTATTTTTAATTTGTAATTGAACAATCTAAACTTTTAAGTATTATTTGCAGTTTGGAATGCTTGTTTGATGCAATTTTAGATTTTTTTTCTTATACTTAGACCATTATCTTTTATAAATTCTATGAAACGCTGAAGAATATAATTATATATTATCTTTTAGCTTTGTTTTATGAATACTATTTTTTCTCTCCAGAAAATTCTGTTCCTCCTGCCTGAAGTAGTCCACAAAAGATGGATGTTTCACAGCATAGGTTTGTGTTGTTTTTCTCAACCTACGTACGTCTTTATATTTTTCAACATTCCAAAATAATAAGCCTAGCTATAGTTTAGATCTACATTAATTTTGTTTGGACTAATTTATTTGATTTTTATACATGTTTGTTGCTTTGACTGTTCTATCAAATGTTTAAGAATGAAAGTAATCCAGAATATTTGTTGTCATGCAATTTAGAGGAGTACTGGCTGAATATGATAGTGGAAAATTTACAGCTGGTGCATTGTTTTATGCTTTTCCCTCTCAGTTTTGTAGGAAATGAAGATGTATGACATTTTAATTGTTCAGTCAATGAGAAAACTTACTGCAAATGTCATACTGGTGCAGGTTTTTTTTTTTTTCTTCTCCAAGCTGTTGATTGATGATAATACAGTAATTCAAGTGCCTTGGATGGCATACTTTTTAAGTTTGAGTTTAGATAATTATGTAAACATAAAAATATCTTAGTGTATTTGTTGAAGCTTTACACAGTTTAATGCATGAGAGGAACATCTTTCTTTTTTTGTAATTTCAAAAGAAAAGTTGTCAATCCACTATATGCTGGAACTGGAAATCCAATACAAAATATTGGGTTTATTATTTCATACATCACCAAAACTTCTAGATCCTAACCCATCCAATGTGTATGATCCTCTCTAAGCAAAAAAATGCATCTCCTTATGTCTGATGAAAAAAAAACGAAACATATCTTGCGTATAACAGTCTTAACAAGAAAAAAATTAGTAGGATCTGGAAAGGAAACAGAACTTATTTATTTCATGCTTTTCACAAGTATGGGTTAAAAGGTTGTGGCTTTTTTATATGGCTAACAGCAAGTCATCATACCTGGACTGTTGTATTTAGCTCTAACTAGATGCTCCATTTCTGTAGAAACATACGCATCATATTTAAAAAATATCTTGAAAATCAAGAGTGTGAATGAAAAAGTAATAATTTTTCTCTTTTTATTTAGTTTTGAATTTTTAATATGTAATGTTTTCTCTTTCATTCTATTCTAGGACGTGTGATAAAAAAACTCTTGCATCCTGGCAACAGCATGCAGGTACAGTGAT
Organism: Elysia chlorotica; assembly: GCA_003991915.1. Lineage (NCBI taxonomy): Eukaryota > Metazoa > Mollusca > Gastropoda > Plakobranchidae > Elysia > Elysia chlorotica. The sequence continues at coordinate 218,528 of RQTK01000808.1, read as the reverse complement.
TTATTCCTTAGTAGATATCAGGCTTGCCAACCTTCCTGATTGATTGATTTATCAGAAATTCCTTACTGATCTCGTCATCCTCAAGTGTCCGAAATAGACTTCTTATTCAAGATATTTAGATTTCAGTCAATATAAATTTAATTGTAATATCAAAATTTCGAATAACACCAATTTTTGTGAGTCATTTTTCTTGCAGTATGCCGAGTCTCGCTCTGATACGTATAGGTCAAGACGCCTTGTGTAGGCAGGTGAACATAAAACACTGTCACTGACACGGCACAGGCCTAGGCCGGGGCGAGCGCCTACAGGCGCTACCACTACCACTGTTAGTGACCGTCACTGACCAGCCTCAACACACTGTTGACAAAATGTAATACTTCGCACAACAAGGACTTTCCATGTGTCAAAGCTTCTCTTAAAGGAGACACATTTGCTAACTGTATTGTGTGCAATGTGGACATGAGTGTTGGAAGTGGCAAGGTTGACATTAGGGAGCCTGTGCAAAGTGTGAAGCATACAAGTGCTCTTTAAGCAAAAAGTTCTCTGTCATTAAACAATTACTTTTCGAAAGGAGACGATTTACAGTCATTAGATCAGAAGTGAAGTGGGCGTTTTTAATTGAGAAGGCCTTCCTTTGTCAATAATTGATGATTTTAGTTGTCTTCTCAAGGAACTGTGTCCAGACTCGACGACTGTGAAGAAGTTTGTGTGCAAACACACAAAACCTAGAGCTATAGCAGGATGTTTTGCCAATGCTTTCACTAATGAAATATGTGAGAAAATGAAAATGCATCCTTTTAGTTTTTGAACAGACGATCGTAATGATCAACACAATAAGCTCTACTCCATTGTCATAACAACCAAGGATGAAGCAGGTTGAGAAATAAAATCTGAATTTCTTTCTATTCCTTAGCTCAAAGAAATGTCCTCTGCAGTCAATACTACTAAACTTATACTTAATGAATTGGACAAATTCAAAGTGCCGATACAGACGATGCTAGTGTGATGGTTGGTGTGAGCACATTGCTAAAAAAAGAATAACCAAACATGATGAGTTTAGGGTGTGCATGTCATTTGGTAAATCTAGCAGTCAAAAAATCTGTGTCATCTCTTCTGATAGATGTATTATTATTTCCATCATTCTGAAAAAAGACTCCATGGATTTAAAGAGGTCCAAATGCTTCATAATGAAGAGGCAAAGATTATTTTAAAACATTGTCCCACCAGATGGTTATCCCTGATCACATCATCGAATAGAATTGTTAAATTTTCAGCCTTTTTATGAATATTTTAGAAGTAAGCATAAAGAAGAGGAAACAATGAAAAAGAAAAAGTTAAGCAGAGAGCAACCACAGGATGCCTCTGATAGTGTTATACGTTCTTGGTTTGAAAATCATGCTAAACTTAAGTCTAGTTCATCTGCCTCCAGCTCAAAATCAAAGTACCTACCACCTGCAAATTCGAATTCGAGACTGTACAGATTGGTGAATAGATTTAACTCAAAGAGATGTCAGGTATATTTTTCTTTTCTTCTTTGGATCATGTCAACATTTGATAAAGTTCAGCAAATGGATGTATATATGATTATATACATATTGTAAATAGTTTTCGTAATTCGATTTAAACAAAATTTAAGACCAACATGATCACTTACAAAACACAGGTTTTAAATCACATATATTATAACTATTTTATTGTTTTATGCAGAGGGAGAAAAAGATATTAGATGTACTACAGGTACCAATTGTAACATACTGAATGATTTCGAAAAGACTCTTTTTCATGCCAGTCACATCTTTATTTAAAATGCATCCAATTTCCCTACTTTGACCCATTGAAAGATTGGCAAGCCTGGGATATATATTATCTATCTATATATACACACTGATATAATGCAGAGTTAGATATGTCTTTATTGATTTTTTAATTGAAATGTCTTTTTGGGGGCGATTTGATTCTTTACTTGCACATCATGTTGATACTTTTCCAGACAAAAAAAAAGGGCCATGAAAAAATCAACACCTTTGAAATCATTATTTAAGATAAAACCCTGAGAACATTGATTGCTTTCTATTAAAAGGAAATGATTGTAAGATGCCAGGGTGATAATTTATGTCACGGCAAGAAATTTGGAGAACAGCATCTTTCCTACTTATGTTGACATGTTTGGTCATTAGAAATTGTATACCAAGTGCAAGCCAAATTTTAATACCTGGTCAGGAAGGAGCTTTCAAGATGATTTACACTACTATGTGTTTGGAGGATTGGAGGAATGATATATTTATCAATTCTTTTTGCAGCTAAGGCGTCAACTTCAAATTCAAATTCAAATTCAAATTTATTCAGTCAATGTGTGTTACATCGAAAATATATAATGTTGAATGTGACATCTTCAAAAGAAATTACATTACAATAATAGTGAGACTCCACAATGAACACTAATAGAATTATACATTTTCTGAGATTTTGTCAGACTGAGAAGGTAGAATCGCTGTGATTTCTCCAGCAGCAATGATACCCCCAATACCTGAAAAAAATGACATTGTTAAAGACTTGTCTTGTTTTTTATTATTTTATTTTATTTTTTTTAATTTTTTTTTTTTTTGGGGGGGGGACGGGGGTACGTTAAACTTAAAGCGTCCATAAATGTGAATGAAATTCTTAAATTACTGCTTTAATTTTTCTTTTTCTCAATAAATGGAAAACAATTCTTATCATGCAATTTGGATTATATTTATTTTTCTTTTTTTTTATTTAATTTTATTTGGTAAAAGACTAAATGTGCAATGCTGAATTATATAGAATCTAAAATATATTTAACAGATCAATAACATCCCAGTAAAAGGATGTAAATTCCAAAGCACGGTTGGAAAATTTTCTCTCAATGACCCTGTTTTTGACAAGCCGATGGAGAACTCACTGTCAGAGGACACGGAGCTGTCTGTCATGAAGGACATGAGGTCAAGGTCGGCGGCGGGGTCGAGGCCAGGCACCAGGTGCAGGAAGATCTGGTGGCACTCGTTGCTGGCGTTGTCCTGCAGACACTGGTACCAGATCAGGAACAGGCGCACACCTTGACGCCTTAGCTGCAAAAAGAATTGATAAATATATCATTCCTCCAATCCTCCAAACACATAGTAGTGTAAATCATCTTGAAAGCTCCTTCTCAGTCTGACAAAATCTCAGAAAATGTGACCAAATTTTTCCTTGATAGTGTGCTCAATTACATGGTGTCAGAGGTACATTATTTCATCTATTTAACTTTTTCTACATATGACTAAGTTTATGGTTCAAACATCATTTTCAAAGACACTAAATGCACATTAGTGATTTAAGCTAAGATTATTTCTATTGCCAAATGATAAAAAAAAAACAAGCAAACAGTGAATTTTGCCTGCTTAACAATTAACTAGAAGATTTAAAAAATAGAGATACTTTTTTGCTTGATGCAATTCTGAAAGTCCCATTTGAAATTTTTTAATAGCTAAGGATAACATTTCACAAGCAACCTTTTACTTTACAGGTCATAAAAATTGAATGGATGAATAAAGAAATGCGAGAGCAAAGTTTCCGGTTTCTATTCACCAAATTTAAGGCAAAATATCTTCATTGGCTGCTTCCAGACTTTGTGTACCGAGACGTGTATGATCCTGTTCATGGTATGCAACAAGTCTATGAAGTTTGATTTATGTATCTAGACATCTGTCATATACAGGAGTGTTAAGTTATTTCAGCTTGATTAACTTCATTGATAAACACAGGGCCTATATAACTCGGTAAATAAGCGCTTCCAATTTGTTCATTTTATTTTAAATAGTTTGAAAGGAAGGAATAGACCCATCATACAGTTACAGACAAAATAACATGTCAATGTCAGTCCACAAATTTTTTTTTTTTTTTTTTTTTTAAATGAAAAAAAATCACTGTGGCGCTTATTTTGTTTTATTTTCACTTTACCCCTTCTTATTACAGTAACAAATGTTTTTTTTTCTTTTAGAATTGCCCACAGCAAGAAGTAAGGAGACAATGAACAAGAAAGATGATCCGCTGGTTGTGTCGAATTGCAGGGACTCTTTTATATTTTGGTTGGCAAACTTCACCGTCACTAGTCACAAACCAAACCCTGAAATCCACAGGTGATATATGAAAACTGAACTTTCTTACCATTAACAATAAAAGTAAGAAGAGTATAATTTTATGCGGGAAACTTTGGATGCACTTGTTTTGTACATCGTCTTTGCTTTTATGTTTTTTCCCAAACTTATTATATTAAAAAAAAATCACTGCCTTTTGATTAAATTAATTTCTTTAAATATTGTAAGGGTATCCAATAGTTGACATATTTTACAGTGGCATGTTTTATACCTTTTTCAGAGGTCTGTCCTATTCTTTTCTTACTGACACACCCCACACTGGGGAGCTGAGAGATGACGGGAAGGCAGCAGAAGAAGATGAGGAGGTTCCGTCGTCGCCTGGCTCCAGCAGCAAAGGAACTTCTCTCTCCGCAGACCTGAACCAGCAAGACAAGGAGGCCAGTTTCAGTGATCTCCATACAGCCTCGGAGTATGAAATAGTCAGGGCTGTACTCTTCTCCACTAGAGAGAATGTCAACATTGTCCACGAATGCTTTAGACAGGTTAGTGGGAACAATATGTCATATTCCAAACCTTTGCTTGATAAAATGTTGTAATGCTCTTCTTGTCTTATATATAACTTGGTTAGCTTTATTCAGTTCAAAACAAATTTATGTTAATTTTTAATTTGATTTAAAATGAAGATCCCTGAAAGCACCACTTATTCATTAGTTGGCTGAACTAAAATTTTTAAATTTTATCTACCGCAAGAGAAAAGTGTTAGTCTCAATGTAGCAAATTGCAACCCACCTGAGAATAATAGTCAACCAATACGATCAGTCAATTGGAATCAGCAAGGTAACAAGCAATTTTGAAACTTGATACGCTATGTGGACCATGGGCTATTAATTTCTATGTATGCAGTTTTTAAGTTTTTCAGTTTTACTTTACTTAATTTCAACATATAAATACTTTCAGCACAACCTGTCAATATCCTTTAGATCTTTCAAATATCATAAATGCATGCTCAAGTAAACTTAAGTCATTTGTAATTGTGAAAAAGGTTCTGTAACTGTAATTCATCATAGATTGGTCAGCTTCTCTATCACACTTGAAATAAGCTTTTAAAACTGGACTGCTCTAAGGTGACTAATATAACAATAAACTAAAATTATGTATGCAATGATTCAGACCCCCCCTCTCGATTTCAATTTTTAGATGTAGTGTTTTTAATGTTGTAAATTATATATGTGAAATTTCTTTAGAAACTTGTAAATATCAACGAGTTTTCCATCTCTGTTTAAATCAGGCATTGCTTCAGTCGTTTAGACACACACCAGCAATAAGAAAAGTGATTGAGGTTTACAAAGAATGGTTTCAGGTTAGTGGTTTTTTAGTTCCTCTTTAATTTTGAATGTGTTTTTGCTGATTTCAGTAGAGTGCAAATGTTGCTTAACGGTGTTGTTGTGTACCCATGTTTCTCCGCTGCTTTGGAAGATATGCTCTGTTTAGTTATTTATGATCTACCCACCGTTTTTGCAACATGGCTTGCATGATTTGCTCACTAATTGATAACTGTACTAGCCTTGAAGAATGCCATAACAAAGTTACCTCATTGTATTGAGTGACAGCATCAGTATAACAAACAAATCTCAAAGGAATGCTTAGTATTTGTTTACATTTTTTAGTTTCGTGTTATTTTATCACTATTAATTGTAAAACCATATTATTAAGTTGTAAAAAACATAGAGACTAATAAGATTCCTTGATCAATTAAAGATGCAAGCCAGTTCTTTCCCATTTGATGCTGAGGTAAGAACCCTGCACCTCACTGAAAAAATCTTTTTCTTAAATGGACTATGGGTTTCATGTAGAAGCTGCTTTTCCCCCTTCATCTTTTTTTTTTTTTAACTTTGTCTCATTCCATCATTCCATAGGTCTATTCAAAGATATCGTTTTTACTTGGAAAATAACTTTTGAAAAAGTCTTAAAATCATTGAACCGTCAAAAAGAGTTGGGCCAGCTTAAAATTTGTGCACTTTCAAATATCTAGACTTTAAAGATTACAATAAGGCCACACATTTTTTTTAAAGCTGCCTCTGTTTTTAATGATAGCTGAGAAAACACGTTAATGAAAGAATAAGGTGATTTTTTAAAACTAATTTGTTATATTTTTTTTTTATATATACATTCAATTTGCCTTTTTTGCAGGCTTAGTCTCTATACATGTCAGAATAATTATACATATAAAAAAATATTTTGTATCAGAACTTTTTTTTTCTTCTGTTCAGATATGACCCTTGGCTTTTGCCCTAACATGTTGTCCTTAGAAACACATTGAAATGAGAAATAGGTTTTGATTAACTTTTTAAAAGTCCAAACAAAGTGTTCACGATGTAGCAAGACTGAAGAACCATTGAAAGGAAAATAGGAGACAGCATTTAGAAACCTTTTTCATTCAAGCATAATTATGTACAGAGAAAAATAGTACCCACTCTCATTGGTAAAGTATTTAATATCTTGACAATTTTTAGCTTTTTGTTAAACTGTTATACTATTTAAAAAAAATTCATTGTTTTATTTTTACTCTTGTAGAGAACTTCACATTATGCAGCACAGGATAATTTATGCTTTGGGTGATCAGTCACCTTTTAAAAAGAAAGAATAGTCAGAAAAAAAGTCAGAATATCTCTTTATCATTCTTTTATACATTTTCTTTGTAGTTTCCATAACTTTCCATGAAAAAATATCATTTTTTGTCCTTGCATGCCACAGTTTTTGTTAGTTTTTTTAATATTTTTACCAATGCAATTTTTTTTAAAAACTTTTATTTATTATTACCATAGCCAAGTTTTAAGTTGGGAAAGCAAGGCTTACAGTATATTTTACAATTTTGTTTGACTGTCTTCATACACTTTCATACATTATGGGTTTTCCTCTTCGGCATCTTTGGCAAGCCGGCATCTTTGGCAAGCCCATGCCTTTAACCGTACTTGACTGGTAACTCGTCTTCCTGTAACCAAAGCAGCATGAGGACGGGCGTCCTGTGTTCATGCTGGAGCCCATGCACCCTCTGGGGACCTCCACGTCAAGCCTGGACGAGGCGGCCAGCGCGGGCAAGGGGGAGCCACTGGGCAGGAGAGAGCACTTGCACCAGGGCTCACTCTCAGATATTGTGGAGGAGGACAGGCACTTCTGTGATGTATGTCTTTTGTAGATGTGTCGAGAACTTTAGGGAGAGGCGAGTTTGTGTAATATCAATCACAGGTTGTTGTGTTTCTAGGACTTGATCATATCCCAACTTTTCTTTGCAATCTTTGTTCATTTTCTTCTCTCTCGCAGTTCTCTTTTCTCAATGTGATAGAAGTTTCAATTTACACATTATCTTCACTTGTCACACCAGTAACTCCTTTCAACAATCCTTCTGTTTTTATTGATATTTGCAAGTGTTAGAGCTCAGAACCACCGCCATTCAAAATGAAAAAAAGCTACTTACGAACAATTCAAGTTGAAAAATTACAGTGATATAATAAAAAAAAAAATTAATATCAGTAACAACTTTCAAGTCATCTTGGTTTTATTCAATAATTTTACTTCCCTCTCACATGCACATGCACAACACCTGTATTTCATGATGTTGAAGGAAGCGGCACTGTATCACCCAACACATTCAATCACGTCACAGTTACTTCATAGGGAATCGTCAGTTCCACCTCAAGAACAGCTTTACTCGTATTAAAATGTGTTTTTTTTAAATCAGCAATTGTAATCTTCAAAATATTTTCTTCTGCGGAAGGCAAGAGGGTCAAAAGCTTGACTAGGAAGTTTTCTCAAAAAGTGTCGGCTCCCCTCCCCTCTCATGTAGGGAGGGATGGAGGGAGAGGGGACAGGTGGTTGAACCACTATAGATCCTACCTCACAATGCTGTTTTCCTCCTTCCTCTAGTAGACCTGCATATATGCCGCCAATCTCGGCTAGTCAGCTAATTTTTACGGGCTAAGCTCGACTAATTATCGTCACCTTGCTATTAAATGGCCTGCATTCAAAGTGCAGATAGTGGATTGTCGGATTGCGACAATAGTCGGCACATTCTATGCCACTGCCGACAATATTGTTGGAAAATTATTTTTAGCTCGATCTGCGTGTCATTGAAAAACTAGCTAGGGTGGAAACTCTCCACTGACATAAAACAAGGAAGTGTATCAATTCCACATTTAAATCGATCATGTGCAGCGCAGTTCGATAACTTTTGTTCACCTTTCTTTTTCTCAAGTTTTTGCTTGACAAGAGACATTCAAGTCACTTTAAAACGCAATATTGGAACCACCTTTCTCAAATTTCTTGTTTATATTGTTTTTTTTCTTCTCTTTTCTTGACAATCGGCTTTCCTTTAAAATAATCATAACCTCAATTTGGCCAAGTTTTGCAAAATATGATCCTACCACATCGGAGTTCTCACAGTTAAAGTAGTCATGTCCTAGACTTAACTCTAAAAGTTTCTCGGTCGGACTCAACGGCCCTGATCATGTCATACTCCGGAAAGTTCAGCCAGGAATTCCCTATGCACTAAATTTATTAGAAATATGAATCAATATGAGTCTGTTGGTAGATCCGATTTTATGTGGAAACCACTATTATTTAAACTTAAAAATTTTTGGGCTCTATTTTTTTTTCAAGCTTGATGCAGATCTAGAAAAGTCTACCTAAACGCAGATTATGTCTCTCTCTCTCTCTCTCTCTCTCTCTCTCTCTCTGTCTCTCTCTCTCTTCATTCTTTACTTATTTAAATTTAGACTTCTTGGTTTCTCTCTCTCTCCCTATCTATTCTCTTTCTCTCCATAAATTTAAGTTTGACACTCTCTTTCTCTCCATAAATTTAAGTTTGACACTCTCTTTCTCTCCATAAATTTAAGTTTGACACTCTCTCTCTCTCTTTCTTTCCTTCCTCTCTCGCTTACCCCAAGCTACATTTCGACATGATACATCAGATTACCTGCATTGGTTACAAAGTTAGGAGATATATATCTTTCTATGTAAATCATATGAAAAGTGGCACAAAATTACTATGTTTAATTTGAACCGAAATTGAATTGAAAAACAAAACCAATTCATATAGTTAGGATATCAACATATTTCAAACAGTCTTGATCACTTTTTCAAGACCTTAAATATAACATAAAGCATGTTCTCATCAGTTAACTTTGAAATGTTCACATCACTGCCTAAGTTTAAAAACTGACCTCTTTTGATTGTGACTTGAGACTAAGTCGACATCCGCTATGGTGAAAAAGTTCAGACAATTGGTTTGGGGTTCACATGCAGGTCTACTCTAGGTTATCAGTTTCCTAAAGGGTATGAAAAAAAGCTTTACTTTTTTTTTTTCTACTTCACCCTTTAATGTATTATGGTATTCACTATACTAATATTATGGTGAATCATCTTAAACCCACTAATATAACACAGCAAAAGTATCAATTTGTTGCAAACTAACTTCATTATTAGTGTTGTATCCTTAGAAAGAGTTTTAATTGCCTGTTCAAAATGTAAAGTAACATGGCCAAGAAGACTGGTGATAATTTGAATTGTGAATGAGAATATTGCCACAGCTTACAGCAGACACGCAGTTAGTGCTTTTGTGATCAGTGAGATAGGAATGGCTGTATACATGTATTAGAGCAACGTTGTGTTTTTTCCTTCTTCAAATATTTTAGTTATTAATCTAAGGAAACTTAGCTAAATACAAATCATCTAAATTCAAACAATCTCTTCCCATTTTATAAAGAGAAAAACAATTTTTTCTATTAATAAGACTTGTTTGAACGGCTGCCTCACTTTATCCACTGTAATTATTTTTATCCGTTAATGTTGACTATTGGTCTACAATTTGGAGAAATTGTCATTCTTTCCAATGGTTTAACAGAAAAAATTTGATTACTATGTGATTAAAAAGGAATATGCAACTTTCACTATGAATTGTTAACTATTAAATTTTTTTAAATAACTGTATTTAAAAAATGTTTAAGAAAGAAATTAAATTATTCAAGGACAATCAATATAAATTTCTTTTCCTTTAAGAATTTATATGATTTTACATATAAAAATGTAAGCATGTTAAAGATATACTCACTTAATCACATTTTTTAATAAAAGACGTAGCCTGTATTATAGTGTATACCTTCTATTTTGTTTGTGTGTGCACATCAATGACTATGGAAATTGCTATCTTTGTGCATGGCTTTTATGCTCTACGTATATTTAGGATGGTATGCTTTTGCAAGGTATAATTTCTTTTGTGCTCTTTTTGTCTTAGTTGTTTATCATTTTTTACTTTTTATAAACTTATTTACAGTGTTCTGAAATGCAAAACATTTCCTTTTTTTCTCAATTCAAGTAAAATCAATGTGTTTTCTATATTTTTTATTTTGTCTACAATAGATAACTTTCAACCCTCAAAATGTTTCAATTATTTCACCTTTCACTTGTAATAGAAACATCATTTCTAAATCCTTTCATGAATTTTAAATGTTTATCTTCAACATCTATTCACTTCTATTAGGGGATTAAGGGGAATAACCAAAAATGAAAGTTTGTAACCTGTTTCAACTGATGCATGACATGACTCACATTTGAGGCTGCCGTTTTCCACCATGTTTCTGATCTGAAACCATAACGCCTCCAGGACTCGCCGTCGGGAAGCCTCCAGTCCGTGCAGCACCTTCTCGCGCCGCCAGACGCGGAGAGCGCCAGCGCTGGGTTTCACGGCCGCAGCAACCTGAGAACACGGTCTTACCTGGGCGCGGTACAAGATCTTGCTGACTCTGGGGACGACAAAGACAAAGAAGTGCGGGTCGGTCTGCAGAAAATTCTGCAGGTTTTCATCACCAATGCTGCAAACATTTTCCTGCTCGATGCTGACGATGAATCTTATCTTCAGGATCAGGTAAAGATTTGGAGCAATCAAAAAATGGAAAATAGTAGATACTGCTGCTCTAAACTCCAAAAAGTACAAGAGAATAATGACAATTTTGTTTTGTCATCAAACAATCCCGAAAATTCAGCAACAACAAAAATAATGTTAGAGGTATTGAGTTGAACATTAACATTCTTTTGAACTTATGCATGTCATGGTTTTTTTTTTTTTTTTTTTCAAAAAGGCAGAATTTGCAACCCTTTCCTATTGTTTTTTCCTTCTGCAGGTTGAATTGTGTAAAAGAGTGCTAAATATCTACCGCTACGTTGTTATGAATGTGGAAATGAATCAACAAACATGGTAAGAGAGGGAATAACTTGAGTGTAACTCTTTTAAGCAGATTTTAAATATTTCCCATACTATGCAAAGCTGTGAAGTTGTAAGAAATCCCCCAAAATGTAACGAGCAGAGCATATTGTTAATAAATAAGGTAAAACGTGAAACCTGCTTTTAAATGTGGCACTCTAGACCCAAAATCTGTTGATGAGATAACCTAGTTGCTGATACTGGGCACTGAAAAACCACCAATCTACCAACTAACCAACAAACCTCTATAAATCAAGCCTTAAGTAATAGTTTTTTTATCACTAAGACATGATAATCATTCTCATTTCACGTTTGAAGGGAACAGATGCTGAAAGTGCTTCTGAGAATCACATCTGGGGTTCTGAAGCGCAATCCACCCGTGGAGAGGTACAGGACCTTGGGGGGGAGACTAGCACAGCCCATATTTCAGGTAATGGCCTCTTGTTACAAGTCTTTCGTTGCTTATTTAGTCACGTACCCTCTCGCTGCCGCAGCTGGTCTTGAGTTGCTTATTCAGTCCTGCACCTTCTCTCACTTAACTTTTGTTTCAGTGAAGATTGATTGTAAAGAGTAAAAGATGTGAAGATTGATTGTAAAGAGTAAAAGAAATGTTTTAAAATTGGCAAATATATTATTTTGACAATGAATTTGTAGTTAGATATGATAAATGCAAGAATGTGAAGAATGGTAAATATACTCTGAAATGAATTATTTCATTTATGGTGCAAAGTGATCTTAATATTTGAACAGAAGCAGAACATGAGAATTATCTGTTTCTCCTGTCGCTAATATGCACCTACAGTAAAGTGACTTTGCCACGGTGTCATCTCAAGATAAATACTTCATCGGCCGAGGGCTCATACAAATTCTCCGTTCACTTTTCTAATTTTTTGATAGCATTATCTTTTCTGTTTGGCTTATGTGGTGCAAAAAAAAAAAAATGCTTATTTAGAATTTAATTTGAATATGTTAAAAAATAAAAGGTTACAAACTGTGTGTGAGAGCTAAACTGTGTTCACTCCAGATGTTAGGCTGGATGAGACAAGGGTGTTAGTACCAACAAGGGACAAGACAAATCACATGAAAATAGCAAATGACTAACGAGAGTTGGCAGTTTGCAATATAATTAACCCAAATAATAATCATCAGCTTTTACATGATAATTATACACAAATACATATAAGTACAAAATGTTAAGTAATGAAATACGTCGGAAAATACTCTGCATACGACTTTAGTTCAAATACAATTGAAGGACCCGTAAACACTAACTAAGATCAAAGGCTAGATTGCGTAGTTAAGACGGTTCTAGAAAATCACTTATTTTATAGTTCCGGGCGACGACGATCCAACGATGATGATCCAGTTACGAAAGTCCAAAGATAACGCTCCGGCAATAATGACACTCTCAGGTAAGGATGAAGGGTACGGTCACCAGGGTGGCAACCACGGTAAAGCTGACGATGATCAACGACATGGTAGACAGGTTGACCGCAGACGGTGAGGAACTGGCAGTCTGACAATGATGTAATGGACAGAGTCTCAACAGCAGCTTATAGGTAGCTCCAATACATAAAGTCGACGGGCAGTGACAGTTACACAGCACAGCACGAGTTGGGCGACTTGACAGAGAAGGTTAATCGAATGTTCATACACAGGTGGGAATGTAGTTATATATAAAGAGAGAGATATAGCAATGGCAAAGTAACAGACAGCTTGGAAGCTTACCGGCTCAAAACGAGGCAGAGTAGGCTAAAAAACTCAAAGAACTCCTAAAGAGCATATGAAGTAGATCACATTTCTCCAAGGCAATATAAATTCACAGCATGCCTCTCCAAAACCAGTACCAATTCACACAACGCCTCTCCAACGCCAATTTAACTTCACAAATTACTCTAGACTCTGGATACAGGGAGTCCCACTGTCGTAATACACGTCCTCTGGAGATATGAATCAATTCATTCTGCCAAGAGAACTGAACTTTCCTCACATTGTGCTCTTTTTAATTTGTTATTTAATTGTTAAAAAGCAGAATAATATTCAAATGATGTGTCAGGACTATTTCAGTCTTGTGTGATAACATACATTACGTGACAAGCGTATCAGGTTCCACTATTGGTGTGAATATGCATTTGATCTGCTTTTTTATTTGTCTAAAAATAAACACTTGCAAAGTGTTTGCCACATCCTTATGACTGTAGGTTTGACTAGAGCTGTTTGGCCACCCTGTGTTTCAGACTCTGATTGTGACGTGGACAAAGGCAAACCTCAACGTGCTGGTCAGTGCGGCCCTGTGGGACGAGTTCTTGGCCGTCCTCTCCTCCCTGACCTCTTGGCGCGAGCTCATTCTCGAGTGGTCGGTAAGCTGGCTATGCTGTGAAAGTAAATGACAGTCCGCAAGAAGTAATTTTGGAAGGACAAGTAGATAGTTAGTAAACACGGCTGGAGTAGGGGAAGAGCAAGCTGGTTGAATTATATAGCAATAATATACCAGATAATGTATGGTGCTCAAACACCCAGTAGGCATAGACAGGTGTGCACAGAAATGGGTGGCAAGCAATGACCGCAATATCACATGAGATTTAGAACGTCAGTAACCAACATTACTGTATCCATGGGACTCGTCTCTTCGAGTGATATCTATTGTTCTAAAAATTGTTTCAAATTTTGATCTCTTGAATGTATTCTGCAGAAAACAATGGAAACGTTGACAAGAGTTTTAGCAAGGCAGGTGTATGGGCTAGACTTGAATGATCTGCCTTTAGAGCGGCTGAGTGAGCAGAAAGAGAAGAGAAGGAGAGGCAAAGGTATGGTAAAATGTCTTTCACAACATGGCTATGTTTACTGCATGGAAGAAAATTATATTTCAAGAGTTTGTGGATCTTTCTTTTTGTTTTAAAGTTAAAGTAGATGCATAAGAAAGGCTTAAGTTTGACTGTTACCCGTCTCACATTTTCTTTATGAAATTTAGTTTCTCTAGCGTATGCCAAAGAAGCTTCAAGTTGTAAGTAGTGGAAAAGGCTAAAAGGCCTTTGCAGGAGTGTAAATCACTTTTCTGTAAAGTTGCTCTCTGTGAGTCCATGAAATACAGCTGAATACAGTTGCAATAAGATGAGGAGGATAACATTGAACCATTACAAGACTTGAAATCTGATTTGTTGTGCATGTCCCCGTAGAATCCACAAAAGGCAAACCAACAAGCCTTAGGACAAGCCAAAAATTGGAGAAGAGTTTTTCCCGCGGCTGGAGTGGCAGTGACAGTCAGCCCGTGAACACGCTGCGAAGCTCGACCAACAGCGCCCCCTCGCCAGAGACACAGGGCTCCTTTGAAAGAGATGTCAAACATAACAAAAGTGATGGTAAGACAAATAGATTGGAATAAGTAAGAAAAAAAACTTTTGCAGTTGCTAAAAATAGATACCCATGCCTACTGAGACAAAGTTGGATTTAGTTTAGTCTTGTTTGATTGCACTACAAAAGTCAAACATGCATTTTCTACAGCAGATTTTATTGTCAGGATTGTAATTCTACTTGCAATTTGTTGTTCCTATATTTAATTTACAAAAGGATTTATCGTCAAATCAGCTTACTCCTTTTACATATCCCCTTTTTTTAAAGTGAATGTTTATATTAAAGACATAAACAGTAGAAGTAATCATGTGAAAGCAATAAGTTTCTACCTCTGTGATATGTTTGTGTTGTCCCCAGGTGCTGGAGGCAAGCCACGGCCGGACTTCTCCAAGCAGAAGTCGCTGAGTGGGGAGCCGTCTCCATCTCACTCGCGCTGTCCGTCCTCGTCCTCAGATTGTCTAGTCAGATCAAGCAGCGAGGGGAACATCGTCGCCGACCCCCGAGACTTGCTTGAGAAACTCAGAGGTAAGGAAGCCTCAGAAAGAAGCAAACTAACAAACTTGAATGCTCTTCCTCTTAAAACCCTGTACGTCTCTAGAGATTTGAATTTTGCTTGCTAGGATCTTGTGGATAAATATTTTCTTTACAGAAAACAAGGAAGATGGATTTAGGGTCTTATTAATAACAGCCAACTAAAAAAAGGATATGCTGCTATGAAATATGCATTATTGCATGTTTTTACTCAGAAGGTAGTTGAAATACCCGCCTTAATATGACACCAAATCCATGCTGTGATGCCATTTTGTTTTGCTCTTATTCAAAATATGTCCACCTATTAACAGCATGTGTACAAGTTGTAGGATAAAATATCTTTGTTACACTCTGTGCAACTCTATTCAAATTTCTTTTTAGATTTTTTATGTTGCAAAGACATTTACCTATTGTGCCTGAATTGCACATCCACTACAACGTGGGTGTGATGTTTCAAGAGAAAATGAGGCCAGGAGCTCAACTGTGAGATAAGGCCATGATAATCAAACAGGTGTTTGACTTGGACAATTTAATTTGTTATTTCAAAAATAATCTAGTCGCTTATGTTGCTGTTGTAATTGTTTGCACTTGCTCTGCTGTTTGGTGTGCATGCCTGCAGCTTCGAACCCTCCAGGCTCCCCTACCAGCAAAGAGAGAGAGCATTTCCTGGTGGGCCAAGAAGCTTCCTTTGATGTCGTGGATGGAGCCTGCCCCCAGTCCCTTTCAACCCTTGGTAGGTTGTGTCCTCTACAGCAACCGCTAGCTTAAAAGTTTGGTGACTCTCATCAGGCCGGGTTCAGATAAAATATAACTGTATTTGTCCTTAAAAGGCACATTTAATAGTCTGTATGTGCCATTAAAACAAAACAGTATAGACGCTAACAACAAGAGTAGTCATATTGGTGATGATGATGATGATGATGATGATGATGATTATCATCATCATAACAACAATAATAATAATAATAATAATAATAATAATAATAATAATAGTTATAATAATAGTTATA
>RQTK01000808.1:191878-202184 GCA_003991915.1 Elysia chlorotica | reverse complement strand
ATAATAATAATAATAATAATAATAATAATAATAATAATAATAATAAATAATAATAATAATATAATAATAATAATAATAATAATAATAATAGTTTTTTAGGCCATGGCTGAGAAAGGTGCAGGGGTGCAGGGGTGGATCCCCAGTTTGTCATGGCAGAAGTAAAGTGCTATGTGGTTAATTATAGCAACCTAGCTCACTATGCCAGTTCTCTAGAAAAATCAGGACCCCAACACACTGTTGGAGAGATTAACTTTATTTTGTGTAAGCTGTCATTGACTAGCTATTGTGATACCATCATGAATGAACTGTGCTGCTCATAAATTGCCTCGCAAATGGATCATTTGTTTCTTGTTAGTTCATATAGCTACTTCAATCATGTACTTTCCTCTTTGTCTTTTTTAAATTTGCACAACTGCATATTATTGTCTTTGACCATAAAAAATAATGGAAGCATGGTGGTGGATTCTTTTTTTTATCTTGTAAAAGGACAGAAAATCTGAGAGAAATGGCATGCACTGATACTGAGACACTGAGACACTGAGACAGAAAATAGGGAGGAGAGGGAGGAGCAACATTTTGTTTTTCGTGATGTCACCGGTTGCATGAAGCATTAACAAAATTCTAACTGCTAACAAAGGATTGTTCTTACATTTAAAGTCTTGTGCACTTTCAGAGCTACATCTTTTCATATGGTATTTGGTTAAAAGTGGACCTCTTTGATCATAGAATAATTTGGAAAAGTAGTGGTGTAGTGGTGGTGGTGGTGGTGGTGGTGTAATAATGGAACTAGGAATAAAATATTTGAATCCCAAATTTCTAAAACCGCACAAGATAAAGTAGATAACTGTAGATTTGCACGGGAGTATTTATTTTGACGAAAAATGTTTCATTTCGCCACAATTCGCCCCAAACCATCAAATTAATAGTTTCTAACAAAAACTAAATTTTCAAAAATACGAATAGATACAGATGCTTTCTCCCCTTCTTTTAACAAAAAACAATTGAAAGTGCAAAAAACATTGATGCTTTTCATTTTTCAGGTGTGCAGATTTTAAAGCGCACAGTGCACCGTTTTGTTAGAAGGCTTGATTGATTGTAATATCGAAGATTATTGAGCCTTTTTTAAGTTGAGGCATTAATGATTACTACTGCTGCTGCTCCTGCTACCGCCACCGTCACTACTCCTACTATTGCTACTAATGCTGCTGCTGCTGCTGCTGCTACTACTACTTCTACTACTACTTAATTTGATCACTTGAAACCAGGAGCTCTACTAGCTCAAGTTGCCAGTGAAAGCGGGAGAGTTGGGGTTGAAATCTCAACTGGTTTTCTCTCGACAGCATTTTCCCAGTAACATATTTAAAAGAAAGAATACGCTGCTTAAAGGTTTTTGCAGCTAAGGTTGTATATTCTTGCCAATAGAAGGTGCTTTTTATTGCTAATATTGGTTAAAAAATTGCAATGAGTTAAATGGAAACACTGCTCTGCCTCTCAGTCATTGTGTGAATATCAACCCAGGATTTGATAACACTTAATGTTTTGTTTGTGCCTAGGTGCGACAACAGCGATAACGGATCTTGAAGTATCCAATATAACTGCCACATGTACAGCACAGTTCAGCAGCGTGATGGGGATGCATTCAGCTGTTCTGCAAGAGGAGGACGAAGAAGGCGCCAGCTTTGATGAGGGTCTCTGTGTCGACAAATCAGAGGGAGATTATGGAATGAAAGACATTGGTGAGTGCAATTGAACTTTTTTTTTTCATTTAAAATATATAAGAAATGTTAGTGTAAACCACTGTTACATTTGATGCCATATCTATTATTGTAGCATGCAGGCCTCCGTTGATCAAGGTTGATCATATAAAAATCCCATAGGTCCACCCTGCTGAGACAGCATTTCGTGTCGCTGTAGAGGCCAATTTTCTAGTACCAGAAATAAGCTTAATTTGAGAATTAAAGTGGCCAATATAGAGTGTTATTTCTCTGTTTAGAAGGATCCATCTGAGAACTCACACTAGAGGCTTGTGCCCGATACACCCTGATTGCCTTACATATTATTATATGTAGTTCAAATATAATCTTCTTGCATTTACCGTCCCCATGGCTAAACAATTTTTCTTCTTCTTATTTTAAGGTTCAGGAAGCATTTCCCCTTCATCCATGAGATCAAAATCTGAAAGCCGGAGCCCATCCCCCACAACAATGATCATAGCGTCAGACGTTCTGAAGGACAGCCCCACCCCGGACAGAGACTCGCTTCACATCGACATCACTGGGCCCGAGGACACCAATGTCAACAGGGATAGCTCCTGTACGTACAGCCAGAATATCAAGTTTATACATTTGATCCTTGCTCATGCTAGTAATTGTAAAAATGTTAGATAGTTGAAGAGCATAATTAACCTGTGCATTAAATTTAATGTAACATATTGAAGTATAATATCGCCAGGAACTAAGATTCAAAGAGCACAGAGTAGTTCAAATCCATAGATACAACGAATATCAATGGAGACTCAACAAGGGCACCTTTGACAGAGAAGCTGCATTTGCTATAATGTGTGCATTGATGGATCATGGTTCAGTGGTTAACCTTTGACAGAGAAGCTGCATTTGCTATAATGTGTGCATTGATGGATCATGGTTCAGTGGTTAACCTTTGACAGAGAAGCTGCATTTGCTATAATGTGTGCATTGATGGATCGTGGTTCAGTGGTTAAGAACAATGGCAGTTTGTATTGCTTGCTGCTGGCCTCTCCTGAAGATTAAATTTCATGAAAAACGTCTGGCTGTGTTTACTGTTCCCCATGCAGGCATGGAGATATCTGTGGACTCGATAGACGAGCAGCGGAGCATCATGGCGGGGGGCAAGGCCCGAGGCTGGATGCCAGACGTGGCGGTGGTTCTGTGGCAGCGCATGTTGGGATGTCTCGGAGACGTGAACAAGATCGAGGACTCGGACATCCACGCCACCGTGTTTGATGCCCTTGCTGAGTTGCTGGACACCTTGTGTCGGGTGAGAGAAGAAATTAAATGTCATTAAAAGGTACAGCTTGGGTTGATTTTTACTTAACTGAGCAAAAGGAATCCCATCTATGTATCTACTCAGTTTAATTCACAGACGGCCCAGAAGACGATGTTACTAAGTCAGACATTTTTCTCCCTCAATTTATGTCACATCAGTTCTAAAGTTAAGCATCTAAAATTGTTATCCCTTTTAATAGAATGAATGAAAAATATGTAATGTACTACAGTTTTCTTTTTATTTGTATGGTACTTCTTTTATTTTAAAAATTCTAAATGTGTATGGAACTCAAATTGAACTTGACTTACGTTAACTTTTTGTGTGTGTAGATGAGCGACAACCTCGGTGTGACCCAGAATAACATGCTGTCACCGCCTCCTCCAGAGATGATTCCTCCTCTTCACTTCTTCTCCTCATGGCTGTTTGAGGTCAGTGGCCACTTTAGAAAAATTAATCGGGCTGACACTTTGTGGACTATGAGGGGAAGATAAGGTGGCAGTTTGTCATGAAGACTTATAAAGGGATCATCGGTTTTGGTTTGTTTGCTTTTTTTGTGTAGTGTGAAGCTGAAGTAAACTATATTTACTACTGGAAAGTCTGGAAAGTTGATTATAATGGACAAATACAATTTTTTTTTTTCTTTGAAGTTTTCTATTACTTGATGTGAAAATAAATAAGTACCAGATTTTAGAGTCAAAGAATATACATTGCTATATATATCTTGTGTCATTTGTGTTAGACTACATCTGTACTAAATTACTGGAAATAATTTAAAATGTGTTTCTTGCCTGTAAGATCTAGTGGAGTTGGAATTCAGTGCTTGGGATGCTTTATTTACTTTACCTTTAATCCTTTGCAACCCCCACCCTCCAACCCCAGTGCTTGGCTCTTGGCAATAAGTACAAGCGAGGGAAGTTGATCGCTTTCCAGCTCATCTGTCAGTCTATGTTGAGGAGACACGAAGTGATGCCGTCTCGGAAACTCATCTCACAGTTTTATCAAATCCTGCACACAGGACTCGTCTCCTCGGACCAGGTGAGAGATTTTCTTAGAATGCTATCTAGTAACCTACATGAGACCCAAATGGATTTTGGTACTTAACAGGACCTGTCTTTTAAAACTTGTGATAGTGGATAGTATATTTGGTGGTTAATTTTCTACAAAATGTGACGCAATATGTTATAAAAGTTAGCTTTATCAGATTACTATGTTTTAGAAAGAAACTTGATTGAAATGGGCAATATGGAATGCCACTAAATATATCTTTGCATTCTTTCAGGATGTTGTGAATGTTCTAGTCAGAGACTGCGGCCCCAGGTTCTTCTCACTGCCATTGCCTGGGTGTCTCCTCCTTACACTGGACTTTATCAAAGCTGCTGGCAGCATTATATCTGCAGTTGATTACAAGGAGGTAAGACAGGCTTCTATTGTGTCAGCTTATCAAAGTGGTCATTGAAAAACCTTGATTCTTCACAATTTCATTGTATTTTAATGACTTTACTGTTTCAAAGGATTCTTTAAAGTATTTTTTAGAATTTTTACGCAGCTGGAAAATACATTTTTAGCTCTAAAGATTTTAATTTTGAGTTTAATTTTTAATGACGAGATAAAAGGAAACATCTTATTGCACAACAAAATTTTAAATTCCTTTCTATGCGGAGATTCACATTTGCGATCACTAAGACATTTTGAAAGACATTTTTCACAATCCTTGACCCTTGGCTCATGTTGCTTTTTGTGAAAATGTTACTTTATTTGCATGCTGTGTTTTTCAGCCGCCGAGAGCGGAGGCTGTGACGGTGCTGGGCTCTCTCCTGTGCTACCCGCAGCACCTGCAGGAGGTCCCGGTTCTGGAGCCGGACACCATGAACACCGTGCAGGTCTCGGCCAGCGATCTCAAGGACCTCGTCCTCGACCTGCTCCTCAAGGCTGGCAAGCGAGAGCCCGCGGGGCTGGCTCGGTAAGAGAGAGATGCGCTTTGTACCGGGAGAACTACAGTTAAGAGAGTAACACATAATAATAATAATAATAATAATAATAATAATAATAATAATAATAATAATAATGAAGATAATATTTTAAACGCTTTATCCCAGCATAGCCGGCTCAAAGCGCTTAAGACGAGACAACTTATCAGCCATTCACACACATTATAAGGCAGTTTTGCACATAAAGGACATGATACATGAACAGCAAAGAAATTATGAAAAATGAGTAAATTACACATATTAATAAAACATTAATGAAAATTAAGAGGAAAAATCCACTGACAAGTGCATTGTAAATAAGTAGGTTTTTAAGCCTCTTTTGAAACTATCAAGTGAGCTGCACTGTCTCAGATCTAATGCTAAGAAGTAAACATACAGGTTACTGAACCTGGCTGGGTTAGGAGAAAGACTCTTGAATCACATTTTTTGTTCAAGTTCAATGCCCAGTTTGGGAAATTAAATGTCTTGTGAGGTAAAGTTGCATTGCAACCTTAAGTCACATATGTGAGGCAGATTTTCTATGAGTCAGCATTTAGTGTATGGCAAGGATTCGTATTAATGGGAAGTAGCGTACATTAAATATTATCTCAGTTGATGGTGCTTCACTTCAATAATTAATACTGGTCAAGCCCTTACGTCTTGATTTAGTTAAAGCTTAGTCGTTTGTTTTCTAGAACATCAAATGCTTCTATTTTGTCCTAGTCAAATGGTCTTCAAAATATAAAATGCTAATACTTCTTTACCAATAGAAACTTTTTTAGCCACTATCTTTTACAAACTACTTTTCATAAAATAGTTAAAATGACTTGAAATTTTTTTTACATGCAGATGTGTTGCAGTGAGCAGTGTTGCAATTTTTTTGTATGGAGAATTAACTCACGGGACACTTCATCCCAAAATGAAAGAGGCGATCAATGTTCTTTTGGGTGCTCTTATGGTGAGTCCTTTTAAATAAGATTAAAATGCCATCTTTTCATGCTATGCTTATTATAATTTCACCGGAATTTAACAAAATTATCTAGGAAAATGCTTTTCTTTGAAACTGTCACTCTGTACTTTCCGAAATTCGTTTGCCCACCTCTGAAACATTGATTGATTTGGGCTATAAAGGAAGTTGTAGTTAGCAGAAACATTGCAGAGCTGAGCCTTGTGTGTGAACAAGAAGGTGGCCGAGGTTGCTCCTGATTTCTTCATATTTTTCACATGTTTTTCCGTTCCAGTCACGGCGCTCTAAGAGCGTCATTTTAGCAGTTTGCACAGAAAGTCGCAGTCTCCATTCTGGAATACTTTGATCTCCTGACCCTGCCATTCAGGTTTTTTGAGGCGCTCTATTTCAAAGATAACAAAAATCTCCTATGTTGATGTGGGTGGCCTTCATGGAAGTAATAGCTATGACTACAATTTTCTAAGTGCATTATTTTAAAGAGGAAAGAGTTAGATCTAATGGCGAATTGAAAATAATTTGGTCGGCAATTTAGGTATTGTAATGTTTCTTTGCCTGTAGCAACTTTGAAATGAGAAAAATTAACATAACTTTTTTCCAGATATTAAAAGACATTTTAACTGCATAGTTATTTAATTTCCACACACATATAAAGACGAGTATTTAAGAAATAAAGTTAAAAACACTTAAAAATATCCCCACACACATACTATTCTAGAATCTCTACGAATAGGCCTTTCACTGTATTAAAGACAAAATGTGGCATTATCACTTAATAGTGGTTCTGTTCAATGACAATCAATAGATAATGAGATAAAACACGCATAACTTTGCTGATTTTTGCTCATTGGCCTGGATCAAACTCAGGTTAAACAGCGCGCGCCTGGCCCGAGTGACGGGTGTCCCGTGGGAGGCGATTTATGACCATGCAGCCGGCGGCCTGCTGCTCAACTAGAATGACTTGTACAGAATCGCGTTTTGTAGGTCCGTGCAGTGTGTGAACAAGAAGGTGGCCAAGGTGGCTCCCGACATCTTAATATTTTTAACATGTTTTTCCGTTCCAGTGTGTGAACAAGAAGGTGGCCAAGGTCGCCTCTGACATGCTGTTGTTGCTGTGTGATCAGGTGGACAGGCTTCTGGACTACCACCCTCAGATGCCAAAAAAAATCACAGAGGTAAGAAATACTCAGACTTGTAAAGAATTGTTTGAGTTTAATACATATCAATTTTTTAGCTGTGACTGGAGTGTTACAGGTTTCAATTAATACTGTTGTATCATATTTTAATTGTCAACTAGCTTAATATTTTCACAAAATAAAAATGGAAATCACAAAATGCTGTTTGAAATACTCAACACTGCCTTTTTTGTTTATTTTGCCAGGCAATAGCTTCAACCATATCAACCCTTATTCCTTCTCACGGTGCTAGTTCTAATTCAGATGAGGAGAAGCGGGTAAGACATGTTCAAGGAAATGGTAAAACAAATATTCTTTGCCATCCCTAGCAAATGAACCCTCATAAATAATTTTAATGGACAAATTTTGTGTATTGAAAATGGACAGTAAAATGCAGGATGCTAACAGGGTGTTGTTCTGTCAGATATGTATTCCTCTAGGACTGTCCATAGATAAAGCATCAAGGGAAATGTTAATCAGATGATTGTTGAATTCTAAATTAAAAGCTGTCAAGAAAGAACAAACAAAAGATATTCCCTTTGATATATTGATATATTGTTAAAGCTTAAGGGTGTCAAAGAAAATACTATGTTCTTCTGTTCATGTGTTTCCAGCTTATCATGTCCATCTCAATGTTTGTTTCGCTGCTGTTGTGTCCCCAGCTCATTGTGGCCATGATGTTCTGCATGGTGGAGTGGTGCCTCAAGATGCCAATGCCGCTGCTCATGGAGACAACAGACACAGACAAAAGCTGCATATACAAAGTGTTCAGGGTAGCTTTCATTAGTAGGCACTTTTTACAAAATAGCCTCAGCTACCATGGCTGTCTGTGTCACACATATCTCTGATTATACCAATATTATTACAGTAAAAAACATATTGGTACAGCAAAAACGTTCCAAAATTTTGAAAATAAAGTGAATTGATCAATTTTTCTTTCATCCTTTCTCTGAAGGTGCTACACTCAGCATGATGCTATGATTTGAATGTCTCCTCTCTCTAAAGATCAATTTCTCTTTCATCCTCTCTCTAAAGGTGCTACACTCGGCCGTGACCGGCCACAGCTCGTCCTCCCTGACGCGAGTGAGCAAGTCTCTGTCAGACTTCCTGCTGGACACAGACTACACCAACATCTGGGAGACGGCGCAGAACGGCGCCGGTGGGGGGGCTCAGCAGGCCTCCCAGAGACCGTTCAGCGCGGACGCTAGCCTGGCCGAGGCCATGACGGACCCCGGCCACAGTCTGCCCTCAGAGACGGACATTGTGAAACTGGCAGCCAGAGCAGTGAGTAGCACAGTTAACGGTATAATACGCAGTACAATCAGTTTAAGATGGCATCCTGGACTCTTATTTTGTAAACCATATATCATGTTTAGTATGGTTGCCACAATAGGTTGTGTGAAGCAGTTTATCTCTCTACTGCAGTTGATGTCTTACCTGGTGAAGCACATGTCACACTTCCCCATGTGATCACCATAGTGGGAAATATTGTATCTCCATTCTACTTGTTTAATCCTCTAGTTGTGTAATCCTCTAACCATCTACATAGTTGCCAACCAGTAAGTATAATATGTACTTAGTACGTATTTGACTTCCCAAGTACGTCTGTCCGTATCGGGTTGAAAAAATACGTATTTGACGGTATTCAGCTTAAAATCGGGTGTCCCGTCACTCAGTGCTTGCTGACATTTTCGTCAATAACGCCAGGTTCACTCGTAGCTTTATTTGGTAAAAAAAAAATGCGGTAAATAGTGCACCACTATAAAAATGATATTGGCAATTATACTTGCGCCGCCGGCGATCTGTCCATCCGGGAATCCTATAGATTACATTTTCGGCAATAACGCCAGGTTAGCCCAGGCGTTAACTAGGCCCATTCACGTTTTTAACGTCTCATAAGTACCCCTTACGCTTCGTGGCACTGGGATCGTCCGAGTCTCCAGTCAACTTGTAGATTTAGCGTTCACTCGTGTTTTGTTTCAGTAAAAAATGCTGTAAATAGTGTACCACTATATTGGCAATTATGCTTCCGCCGCCGGCGATCTGTCCATCCGGGAATCCCAGAGCTTTGATTACTGCTGCTAGGCAGAGAGTTTGTTTCCAAGAATCAGCTTTTGGGCAGTTAGACTGATTTAGACTTTAAACCATCTTCGCACACTGATTTAGACTTTTAACCTCCTTCTTTGTCAAGCGCCGATCCCCTCAAAGTTCTTACTCTCCCACGGTCAGATAAACAATTTCGCATTTTTTAGTGCTAGGCACAATTGCTGCCACTCTTTCACACAGACAGACATGTACGCACACACATCCCCGTTGGGCGGCGCATTATTGCTTTTACTCAAAGATGTTACATACTGTACAAGAGATCTTTTGTCCACTCTTGTTGTTCAATGTATTTTCAAATATCTAGAAAAACTGATTATTTAAAAAAACGACAAATTAAAAAAAAAGCATTTATTCCTGGGTTAAATTATTTAAATTCTCTTCACAGCTTTCATTTCTCTATATAAATCTTGCTTAGATATCCGTTATCGTCATCGAGATTCGGGAACATAGATCTAAGCTTAATATAGATCTGATAGCCCAAACGGATTCTTGCTGTGTGCCTGCCGCTAATGTGTTGCGACTCTAGCCAAACCGATGCCGCCTTTTGTGTCGTATCACAGTTGGTGTTTTAAAAAGCGTTAGAATTGTTGTTAAAACTTTTTTTTTTAATAATGATCATTTAAATGACCTATATGGACATCTAGATTTTCGTACATATACAATCTTTTTGGAGACGCCCGAGTTGCGGTATTTCCCGCTAAATTGCAGATGGAAGACATGCCTACTTGTCGTTTCGAAGTGACCTTACATGTCCTGAAGGTGGATGGAGATCTAAACTAGCTTTATATTCTAAATCTAGTTGATGTCCAATGGTATAGATCTAGATCTAATTCTGTGATATAGGTCGGGAACTAAATAGTTGACCTTGAGGGGCGAACTGACTCAAATGGCAGAGCGTCTGCATAGCTGCCAACCAGTACGTATAATACGTACTTAGTACGTATTTGATCTCCCGAGTACGTCCGTCCGTATCTGGTTGAAAAAGTACGTATTTGACGGTATTCAGCTAGAAATCGGGTGTCCCGTCGATCGCTCAGTAGTTGCTGCCATTTTCGGCAATAAAGGCCGGT
>RQTK01000808.1:179185-191697 GCA_003991915.1 Elysia chlorotica | reverse complement strand
CTGTCAAGCGCCAGTCCCCTCACAGTTCTTACTCTCTCACGATCAGATAATCAATTTCGATTTAGTAGGGCTAGGCACAATCGCTGCTACTCTTACACACACACTCACACACATCCTCGTTGGGCGGCGCATTATTGCATAGCTCAAAGATGTTACCTACCGCACAAGATCTTTTGTCCACTCTAGTTGGCAATTGTATATTAAAATATCACGAAAAATTGGCTACTTTACAAATAAAAAATTATTATGCTAAATTACTTTAATTCTCTTTAAAACTCACAGCATTAACTTCTCTATATAAATCTTGCTTATATATCGTCGTCGGGATTCGGGAACACATTCTGAGCTTAATCTAGATCTGGTATTTTAAACGGATGACTGCTGTTGCCTGTCGCTAATGTGTTGCAACTCTAGCCAAACTGATGCCACCGTTATCGATTAGAATTGTTGTTAAAACAATTTTTTAAAAATAATGATCAGTTTAATTACCCATATGGATTTCTAGATTTTGGATCATTTTCGGTGACACCTGATTTGTGGAATACATACCCCGTTAAATTGCCGATGGAAGACATACCTCCAAACAAACCTATCTGTCGTTCCGAAGTGACGCTACATCCCGTGAAGGTGAATCTAGATCTAGACTGTAGCTTTATATTATAAATCTAATTGACATACGATGGTATAGATCTAGATCTAATTCTGATAAAAACGGAGACCTAGTGTAGTTGACATTGAGGTGTGAACTGGTTCAAGTGGCAGAGCGTCTGGTTCTCACTCTCAGTGCCTAGTTTGAGGCCGTCGACTGGGCAAATTAAATAAAAAATGTCTGATTTGTCCCCTACTGGTTACTTCAGACAATGACAATGGTATTAGTTTCAATTGCTTTAGGCATGCTAGAAAGTTTACATTCTTTATTCAACCATCTTATACTATATTTATTTATGCAAAGCCTGCATATTGCTGACGTGGTGTTTCTGACACTAGAGATAAAAATCAACAAAACTTTAAAAAAAAAAGTGACTAACCGCGCTAAAGATCTGTATTTGCTTTCTCAAAAGTTGGCAGCTATGCGTCTGGTTATAAGTTGGTGCCTAGTTTGAGGCCGCCGACTGGGCAAATTTAATGTCGGATTTGCCCCGGGAGGTACTTGTTGGTTCAGTCAATGACAATGGTGTTAGTTCCAATTGCTTTGGGCATGTTAGAAAGCCTAAATTCTTTAGTCAGCCGTCTTGAACATTTTTGCCTGAAAAATCCCATGTGGAGTTTCTGACACTAGAAACGAAAATCTACAAAAAATAACTATAAAAAAAAACACCCCTAAACAAACCACACACAAAAAGGAAAAAAAACAACAACTTTTCCTTGGTGCAGTTTTTAAAGTTATGGTTAAGCTTGTGTTTTAGTCAATATTGATAGGCTTTCTCAAAAGTTGGCAGCTATGCATCTATGTGTGTAATCCTCTACCTGTCCAGTCCTCTAACCATCTACTTGTGTAATCTTCTAACCCTCTACATGTGTAGTCTTCTACCCGTGTAATCCTCTAACCATCCACTTGTGTAATCTTCTTTGTGTGTTATCATCTCCCTGTGTAATCCTCTAATCGTCCATCTGTGTAATCCTTTAACCATCTACCTGTGTAATCCTCTCTGTGTGTAGTCCTCTAACCATCTACTTGTGAAATCCTCTAACCATCTACCTGTGTAATTCTGTACCTGTGCAATCCCTGTTATTCTCCAATCCTCTCCCTGTGTAATGTCCCCAGCTGATGTCCCACCTGGTGAACCACATGTCTCACTTCCCCATGGGATCTGGTGCGGCGAGACTGCACACCACCGTCCAGGAGCATCACGACCTGGCTGAGTACATCGAGGAAGACCTCAGGCCGGAGATCTTCAATGCTCCGAATGTGCAGGTCAGTCATAGCGACATGATCAGTGTTTAATTTGGTTGTTCTTAACTCAAATCAAGACGCCAGGTGTCGAGTAGACCCTTTAAAGAATTAACATTTTGATCAAAGGTAAACCACTATCGGAAAACAAGTCGCACCTCTGTAGACATCTTTGCTTAAAATGCGCAAAATGTAAGCAATCCTCAAATCTTATCTGTTTGTTGACAATGTTTATATCTTTGACAAATGAGTCTGCAAGTCTTTATTTAGTTAAATAAAAAGAAAATGATGGCAAAAATAGTCAGTAAATTGAGCACATTTTATTCTATTTATATAGCTAAATGGTGACAAAGTAAATTATTATACATGTAACAAGTTTTATGAACTATGATATATTCATATTATATCATTTTCTCTTCCATCCTCAGCTCTTTGTCCTTAATCACCGGTGCTTGATCTCTTTCATCGAACACGCAGCAGTGGTACGTAAACAGAGCCTTGTCTGCGTGAAAATGAGGGATTCCCAATTCGCATTTTCAGACCATTTATTTATTTAAGACAATAAGAGTCATTAAAAAAAAACAACTTAGGTCCTATGCTGATTTTACTTTTTGGAGAGCTTTTCATCACATTATACTGATGTTCGCCGCTCATGAAGAGACCCAAGACTAGCCCGTTTCCGCAGCGCCAGATCCGCACATATTACATTTCAGCCGAGTCCATCTTGACGACGTATTTTGTCATAGGTCTAAAGTCATGCGCTCTTTATTGAAGCCTATTCTCTAAGATCATCATTTGGGGCTTTAGGCATAAGTTACAACTAGTGGTGTGCCGTTTCCTTCTAGTCGAGCAGTGCACATACAGTGTGGAAGTTCCTGCCCTTGTCTCTTGCTTGAGGTCTTCTGCCCGCGACAGTAAAGAAAAGGACCGATGCATGAAGCTGCTTCAGTCGCTCCCAGTCTTCATCCACCTCCTGGTTTCCGAGGCTCCATGCACTAGGGAAAATGTATATTAATATAACAATTGCTTTATATATGTATATAAATGTAACAATTGTTTTATTTATGTATATTAATACAACAATTGCTTAAATATGTCTATAAATATAAAGATTGTTTTATATATGTATATAAATGTAACAATTGTTTTATATATATGTATATAAATGTAACAATAGTTTTATATTTGTATATAAATGTAACAATTGTTTTATATATGTATATACACGTACACTTTTTATATGTATATATTATCAATGTACTTGCTTCATCATCCATAATTGATGGCAGGATGCTCCGGGGGGCGGAGTCACCGCAGGACTGATGACGGCCAAAACTGTGTGCCGCATCATCGTCAGGGACCTGTGCGGCAAGTACTGCTGGGAGAACTCCGTGCTCTACAGCCCGCCATGGTGCACCAAGGGCTCCTCAAGACTGAGTAAGCAGGGCTTTATCTACACCTAGTCTAGGAAGCAGGGCTTTATCTACACCTAGTCTAGGAAGCAGGGCTTTATCTACACCTAGTCTAGGAAGCAGGGCTTTATCTACACCTAGTCTAGGAAGCAGGGCTTTATCTACACCTAGTCTAGGAAGCAGGGCTTTATCTAGATTTATGTTAAAGGAAGCAGGGCTTTATCTACACCTAGTCTAGGAAGCAGGGCTACTATAAGCAGGGCTTTATCTACACCTAGTCTAGGAAGCAGGGCTTTATCTACATCTCAAAGAAGCAGGGCTACTATAAGCAGGGCTTTAT
The DNA here is from genome assembly GCA_003991915.1 of Elysia chlorotica. Classification (NCBI taxonomy): domain Eukaryota; kingdom Metazoa; phylum Mollusca; class Gastropoda; family Plakobranchidae; genus Elysia; species Elysia chlorotica. Next base: position 188,054 of record RQTK01000808.1, on the reverse strand, counting down.
CTACACCTAGTCTAGGAAGCAGGGCTTTATCTACATCTCTAGGAAGCAGGGCTTTATCTAGACCTAGTCTAGGAAGCAGGGCTTTATCTACACCTAGTCTAGGAAGCAGGGCTTTATCTACACCTAGTCTAGGAAGCAGGGCTTTATCTACACCTAGTCTAGGAAGCAGGGCTTTATCTACACCTAGTCTAGGAAGCAGGGCTTTATCTACACCTAGTCTAGGAAGCAGGGCTTTATCTACACCTAGTCTAGGAAGCAGGGCTTTATCTACATCTAGTCTAGGAAGCAGGGCTTTATCTACACCTAGTTATCTACACCTAGTCTCGGAAGCAGGGCTTTATCTAGATTTATGTTAAAGGAAGCAGGGCTTTATCTAGATTTATGTTAAAGGAAGCAGGGCTTTATCTAGATTTATGTTAAAGGAAGCAGGGCTTTATCTAGATTTATGTTAAAGGAAGCAGGGCTTTATCTACACCTAGTCTCGGAAGCAGGGCTTTATCTAGATTTATGTTAAAGGAAGCAGGGCTTTATCTAGATTTATGTTAAAGGAAGCAGGGCTTTATCTACATCTAGTCTAGGAAACAGGGCTTTATCTACATCTAGTTTAGGAACCGGGAGTAATAAGTGCAAAGATCAAGTATATTTTGAATATATATATCAGCATGTTTCTAGATAACATAGAAGTCCAACCTCTTTTTGTACTTAGTGCCTAAGATTTACATTTTCGAGAATTGATGAAGGTAAATGACTCATTTCCATAGATTGAGATACTGTATGTTTAGTCGAAGAAAGGGAATAAACAAGAAATGGCAAATTTTTTGTCCTTGGTGAAATTAAAAAAACCCAACAAAACCCTAAAGAGAATGTTCACAGTTAGGACACATTACTTCGAAAGCTGAGTTTAAGCTAAGGAACACTTTTTATTATAAGTCTTCTAAAATTTAGTAGAAACAGATCACTACATGTATTACCTTTGTTGTTTGTTGTGCAAAAATGCGTTCGCCTTGTTCATTTTGTTGACTTGGCCTTCAATTTTTAGCAGCCTTGGTTTTAATTTAAATACTTAATGCACTGAAGCATTCACAAAAACACTAAAATTACTCCCCTCCTCAGATGCCCAGACCCTCCTGGGGCTGGCTGCTGGTGGAGAGCTCGAACCGCTGTTGGTTCAGGAGGAGACCAACAGCTCTACCGCACAACCAGACTCGGCCCACGTCATCGGACAGCTGCCCCACCACGAAGTTGTTGGTCTGGATGGGGATAACCTCAACCATGTGAGGTTCACTTCTTCATAATGATACGAACAGTAGCTGACTAAATGAACCCTGTAAACTGCAGTTTTGAAAATTTAGTTTATGACTGCCAGCCTTACAGTTAACAAAAACTATACATATATTTAGCCTGTGATCTATTGTTTGCTCTCAGGCAAGGGCTTTCATTATAGCCTCTTAGAAATCCTATGTTGTAAAAAAAACAACTCCTGTTTTCTTATTGAATCTTTACAATCTGTCTTAGCACTTATTATATCATACTGATTTGACTGTCCTCACGAACTTCAGTCGGCATTTATAAAAAGGAATATGTCAGTAATGAAAAAGTTTACTGTTGAAGAAAGTTTCAAATATTCTTCTTTTTGTTTTTATAGATGAATCAACATCAACGTAGATATCTTTGAGAACACTATCTGTATTGCAATTTTTTTTTCTTTACAGACTCTGTCTGGGTCTCTTCACTGAATCTTTAATGCATTGAATAGTTTAAACGGTTTATGAGACCTACAGCTCTGCTTTTTTTTTCTTTTTAACTCTGAACTCCCAACTTTCAACTCTTTCTTCATTTCTGTTACGTACCGCTACAATAATATTGCGGTTAAGTTAGGGTTCGAGGTTTATTAACAAACTTCAAATGAACGAACAGAAGACGATGCAAAGATTATAGATACTTTTATGACGAAATTTACAAGTCGATAGACTGAACAAGACTGATGGCACAACACGTATATCAATACGATAGTGCTTGCGGTGAAAAAGGCGAAGAGGCGGAGAATAGACATAGTAGACAGAGAGGCGCCAGGAGGGTTATGTAGGTCATAGGTGTGGCTCGCAGCGCCAGACAAAGTTGAAGACTAACAATTTCCAAGCTAATCCACCCCCCTCCCCACTGTGCCCGATGCCTGCAGATGCTGGCCTACATCGGCGAGTCGAGCCCCGAGTGCCTCCTGAGTCCCGGCAAGCCCCTGAACCGAGCGGCGCGTCTGTCTGAGGACGTCACGCAGGCGGCGGAGCAGAGCTTGGCCCACACGATCGGCCAGCAGAGCGAAGTCGAGCGGGAGCACTGCAGGATACACCGCGCCGACAACAAGTGGGTAGCTAATGGATTGCCTCTTTCAAGAATGTGTTGTCATTAATCCTTCATAACAGTGCAGAGGTAGAGAACAGTTAAGATGCGTAGTGATTAATCCTACATAACAGTGCAGAGGTAGAGAACAGTTAAGATGCGTATGATGAATCCTACATAACAGTGCAGAGGTAGAGAACAGTTAAGATGCATAGTGATTAATCCTACATAACAGTGCAGAGGTAGAGAACAGTTAAGATGCATAGTGATGAATCCAACATAGTACAGAGGTAGAGAACAGTTAAGATGCGTAATGATAAATCCTACATAAAAGTGCAGAGGTAGAGAACAGTTAAGATGCGTAATGATAATCCTACATAACAGTGCAGAGGTAGAGAACAGTTAAGATGCGTAGTGATTAATCCTACATAACAGTGCAGAGGTAGAGAACAGTTAAGATGCATAGTGATTAATCCTACATAACAGTGCAGAGGTAGAGAACAGTTAAGATGCGTAGTGATGAATCCCACCTGATAGTGCAGAGGCAGAGAACAGTTAAGATGCGTAGTGATTAATCCTACATAACAGTGCAGAGGTAGAGAACAGTTAAGATGCGTAGTGATTAATCCTACATAACAGTGCAGAGGTAGAGAACAGTTAAGATGCATAGTGATGAATCCCACCTGATAGTACAGAGGTAGAGAACAGTTAAGATGCGTAGTGATTAATCCTACATAACAGTGCAGAGGTAGAGAACAGTTAAGATGCATAGTGATTAATCCTACATAACAGTGCAGAGGTAGAGAACAGTTAAGATGCGTAGTGATTAATCCTACATAACAGTGCAGAGGTAGAGAACAGTTAAGATGCGTAGTGATTAATCCTACATAACAGTGCAGAGGTAGAGAACAGTTAAGATGCTAGTGATGAATCCCACATAGTACAGAGGTAGAGAACAGTTAGGATGCTTAGTGATGAATCCTACATAACAGTGCAGAGGTAGAGAACAGTTAGGATGCTTAGTGATGAATCCTACATAACAGTGCAGAGGTAGAGAACAGTTAAGATGCGTAGTGATTACTACACAACCATAGATAGTTAAATATGGAACCATTGTAAAATTGTCGCCATCTTGCACTGAAGGAGAAAGGAGTTCTGTGTCTGAAAGTTAATGTACTGACTGCTTTTTTCAGAAATTATTTTTGCAGATTTCACTTACCCCTGCTTCTTTATTATTGTTTCAGGAGTTGTGATCTAGTTATTTTATATCCTAAACATTGTAGGCTTATCTGTCTGCTTTTTATGGAAGATAAATGGAAATATAAAGAGACAAAGAAGAAAGAGAATAAGATATTGTGGAAGAATGAACAGGGGTAAATGTCTGACATAAAAACATTAGTTTTTACATTTTTTCACACATGAATTTTTTTTTTTCTGCTAGCAGACTAAAAGTGCTAGGAATTTAATTGTCGTGGGTATGACGGATAAACTGAAATGTGTTTCTTGCCTTTCTAAGCATCTTACTTGAACCCTTTATGAACATGAATGTTTTACTTTATGTGCTTGCAAAGACGACCCAGGAACAACGAACAGTGAGTGGTCATCGTGTACTGGCACATATTTTATTTCTCATATTGGAACATATATGCACTTATCAATATATCTCAACCTGCAGTTTATATCATTTTTAATTTTACTGCCCCCCATAGCTCTTCTCTTTTGGTTCTACATATTATATGTTTGAGTGTCAACAGAGTATGTTTTCTCCTAATTTTGTTGTTGTTTTTTGTGTGCTGTGTTTTTCTAAATTCAAAACTGAGGATCGGTACCTCAAAGTGAAACTATTAAAAAATTAAGTCATAAACTAATTTGTTTTAGCTACACATCATTTTAGTGTGGTAGAGTACAAAGCTTCTTCAAAATTATTTTATTGAACCAATTCCTCAAAGGATGCAATGTTTTGCTCTCTCTCTCTCAAATGGCTTTCCATGCAGTTATCTAGGCTGTGTTCCTGTCACATGAATGATCAGAGTTTTTGTGAAAATCTTTCTACGACCGTTCACCAAACTGTTTGAGAAGTGTTAGGTTTTACTTTTTATCTCCTGTTTTTGGTTTTGTAGACTTTGAAATGAGTGGATCTCTGGTCGGTTCATACACGAGTTCAAAAATGTAGATTTTTCTGACATTTTCATAATTTATTTATCTTTGATTGTAACTTGTAATGTCTAAATGTGTTCTCTGATTCTGTGCCAGTAACCTTTTAATGATTTGTCATGATTCAATACGATGCATTTAATTTTCAAGAGTCTGGAATGGGACAAGGGCATTGTGTATCTTATTATATATTTGTGAACTAGTGAAATTATGATAGGCTTCTCCGCCATAACTACTCAAGGTACAAACTTGAAATATAGATATATTGGTACCTTGAAATGTTTTGAATGTTTTAGGCCGGTTCGTTTATTTTTAAGATAAGATAAGATAAGATAAGATAATCCTTTATTATCCCATAGGGAAATTTTTCGTGGTCATACATACATAAATACACCAGTTGTACATATGTGACATAAAAATTAGTGATGATAATAATAATAAAATATAATGAGCGATTTCAAACACACAACTCTTCACGCATATACAAGAACACATTTAATACTGCATACAAACACAAAGTTCCCGACTGCGATTCTCCCGACCCGGAGACCAACGTTCGCCCCGATCTAAATTAATTAGAGTTAAGAAATTGAAATTGCTTCGTCGATCAAGCAGCCATTGCTGGTTTTTTTTTTATCTCAGTTAGCTAATCGTAAGTGAAGGCGGGCTAGGTTCAAATAGGTGTGGGGCTCTGCCAAGGTTATAATATTTCAATAGTTGAGATTTCTTGGCATTACTACATCCATTATTATATTATTGTTTTCCTAAACCCATTCAATGTCAACACTATCACTTTTAGATCTATATAATATATTTTTGTCTTTTCGTTCGACATGTTCACGTGCAGGGCTCTGCTATGGTTATGATACAGAATTCCAGATCTATCGAATGGGGATATTTCGGGGTTTAAAAACATTCGAGCGCAGTTTAAATTCTATCTGGATCTACCTCGACTATCATCGAAAAGGGGATAAACATGGATCTTAAAGATAAATCAAATAAATAGATCTAGATTTCTACTACTCATAGATCTACTCATAATTTTTTTTATTTTTTCCGTTCAACATGTTCACGTGCGGGCTCTGCCCGGGTTATAATACTGAATTCTAATACTATAGAATGGGGATCTTTCAGGGTTTAAAAACATTAAACCCAATTTAAATATTCTATATGAATCTACGTCGACTATCATCGAAAAAGGGGGTAAAAATGAATCTAAAAGAAATGTCTACAAAGAAATCTTGTAAATAGCGTGAGTTATCAAGACTATTGATATGCCCTTTTAAGTGGTGCACCCATTTGTTTCACATTTTAATTTTTAAAGTTTTTTTGGCTTTAAATTTCTATCTCTACAATATGTTTTACCATTTTAGTTGCGCACAGTGTCTCAAAACTCAACTATATCTCTATTAGTATAACTTTTAAAAAACATTTTATTTCAGTACAGTGTCCCAAAACCTGAGCGAAGCCGGGAATCCCAGCTAGTTTTTAAATAACATTCTCATAGCGAAAAACGTTTGGAAAAACATAGTCTTTCATGAAATCGATATCCATGATGCTCAGTGACTGATTTTGACCAGTTTTCTCTTTCAAGTTCCATTCTTTCTTCTTAATGCATCTGGCTTTAACTGTTGAGAGAAACCGTTTGGAACGCAAGCAGTGTTGCTCATCACTGCTTGGATTTGTTTGGCTCTTAAAGGGTAGTTTTAATGTAGCAGGAGTTGGAGATGAGGCAATCATTTTGTATGAACAGCTGTTGCCGTGATAAATGCAGATCCATGGATTCTCTGAAAGCGACATGATCCTTATATACAAATAGCCAAAATGTTGAATATCCTACAGTACATTGTAAGATGCCAAGGGAAGATTGCAATCTTTTTATAGTAATGCAGTATTTGTCTTTGCTCATTTTAATTTTTTTCAATATCACCTCTGTAAACCTCTGTCAGTAAGAGATTGAACAATTCCATTGCTCTAGACATATTTTAGTTTTTTTAGTGTAAAGTAAAAAGAAACATACTTAATGGCAACGGGAACCATTTTGTAGATCTGAAATCATTATATAGATTCAACTCCAAAAGTCCACCTCTTTGCGCATTCATCATCCTAAAACTGTTTGAGCCTTTTCACATAGATAGGCCAGGAAATATGGCCAGCCTACAGTATTGCTTGCTTTCTAACCATAGTGATAGACTAAAACCCATTTATCAGACACGATCAGTTGCACAGGATGATAAATCTATAAATTACGGTGAGACAGTAACACGTATCTATCTAACCATTCTTGCATCTATAAAAATTGTATTCTCCAGATTTAATCTTTCCTTTATTGCTCAAATAACTTGCAGTATTAGTATTTTTCACTTTTCTCCTAGTTTTGTTTCAGTGTCTAGAGAAATTTTGGGATAATTTAGAATGAAAACAGTTCTAGAGGAGTTTGAGAAAGAAATTCTTTGAGGTTGATATATTTAAAAAATCATTGATGCTCTTAGAGTTTAAGGTTAATGGAAACAACTAGATTTCCAAGGTTCATTCTATAAGATGTGTGATAGTAAGAAGAAGAAGAGCCCAATGCTTGTCAAAAAAAAAAAAATTGTTATCCATGCTTTTTAGTATATTTTAAAACTTTGTAAACCCCTTGCTTCCAAATATGATAATCAACAGCCAAAATGAAGTAAGCTAGTATTTGTCTCATTATTTTGACTGAGACATTGATCATCATATCAAAAAAAGGGACTGTGTAATAATACTGGTGCAATTAACGAAAACTGAGGCAAAATATGTAGAGAGGATGCCTGGCCAACCCTGGTTAAATTATACTTATAAAGTTGAAATCAAAACCTTAATTTAATTTATAATTTTACTTTGATTTTATTTCCAACCACCTGATAGAAATTGGCTTTCATTAATGTTGCCATAGCTCTTTTTGTTTTTCCTCTATCATTTTTGTCTTGCAATGTTGATCATATTTATTTGTCTTTGTAGTTCTTGACACATTTTGTTAAGGTCCACTGGGTTGCACATTTTGTACTTCCTCTGTATACAATAAATAATGTCCACTTTTCAAAATTGAGAATTTGAAAGGATAATGCAATGAATTCACAAAGACAGTTCTTCATATTTTTTTTAATTGTGAAGGGGAAATTGAACTTGATGTTTTGTCCTCTCAAGAGGTAATAACAATGTGGCTGAGATCTGGAGATCAGATAATGCAGGAGATACAGACACAGCAATCTTACTTTCTTCTACTCGTGACCAAAGTATAGCAAGAATTTACCATTCAAGGGCACAATTCAAATGGAAACAATAGGCTGTGTTGTTGAATAACTGTTCAATGTGCTTTTACTGTATGGATGGTACTAGAACACAATACCCTTTTTTTATTGATATTTTTTTTGTCGAGTAGAGCAAGTGCTGATTTGTGAATGGGTGTTTATTCTGAAACATTTTCTTTTTTTTAAACTTTCGGTTCTTTTTAATTTCAGGCAAAAATGTTCATACTAGATTTACATTTCAAACCAATATATATATATATATATATATATATATATATATATTAATAAGTTTGAAAGTCCTAATTAAAACTCCTGTTGTACAGTTTGGCATTACAATTGGTCCCTTTAGAAGAATTACAACTACTTTATGCATTTTTATGTGCCAAAAACAATATTTTTTTAAATGAAGATTTTAAATTGGACCCAAAGACAAAATAAATTGAATTAACAAAATTTTTTAGTACACCAAATTCCAGAGAAACTAAACCAAGCTATTGGTTGAATTCCCTTCAAATTTGTAATTTGTTCCCAGCATGGTTGCACCGCCTGAAATGCCGTCAGAGAGTCAAGATCCAGTGTCGCCCTTCCACATGTGCCGCATGTTGCTGGACCAGATGGGTCTTTTGTCCTGGGAGAAACGGTATAGCCATCACACATTGATCATATTTATAGAGCATCAGTTTCTCTTAAAAAATGTTAGATTTGTTTGTATTTTTCATTCTGCAACTGAAGAACATCCATGGGATTCTTTAATTAATAATGAGTATTATCTTAACACATCTGTGCAAATCAAAAATTGATAATGCATCATGCAAGCTCCATATTTTAATTGCAATCCACGTTTTAATTTGGAACAATATATCACTGTGCACTGTGCGGTATAAAAATCTTCACATTTGAGAGTTAAAAAAAATCCCAACAGATAATTGTGGATGGTTTAGATTGCTATTCAGTATAGCATTAGAGATAGGTATTTGCCATGTTTAGATCACTGTTCGATTGAACACAATTTTGTGGCACATTATATTCAGCTGATTTAGCTAATTCATCTATAGTTATTGTTGTTGTTATTATTATTATTATTATTATTATTATTATTATTA
>RQTK01000808.1:166783-179020 GCA_003991915.1 Elysia chlorotica | reverse complement strand
TTATTATTATTATTATTATTATTATTATTATCATTATTATTATTATTATTATTATTATTATGTATTTTGTTTTAATACGCTTGTTTGAAGAAATATAATTCTTTAAATGATTTTTTTTTCTTTTCTTTCAGGTGCCATTTTGATCTACTGAGAAAAAATGACAAAGTTTTGAGAGAGGTGAAAAATCTGGATGCCCAGAAATGGTATGGATGTATTTTTGTTTTGTTTTCTCATTGTTGTTATTTGATTAATTATTTGAAAAGGTAAATTGAAATGAAAATCATTATACACATACTTTAAAATCTTGTGTTCTGTGTCCCTCAAAAGTTATCATTTATTTTATTGTAACAACTTTTTGAAAGCCACGAAATTAAACTGAAGTTATCAAGATGTGGATGAAGGTAATTTTGAATTAGATACCTATGCATCATTTTGAACACTTCTCTATTTTTCAATGATATTTTTCGTGTTCCCTGTAAACCAGCCGCGAGACCCACAAGCTTGCCGTGATCTACATCGCCGAGGGCCAGGAGGACAAGAACTCCATCCTGTCCAACAACAGCGCCAGCCGAGCCTTTGAGGACTTTGTGGCTGGCCTGGGCTGGGAGGTCAGTCTCTTCATTTCTATGTCTTTTCTATTTGTTGGTGGGCAGTCTCTTCATTTCTACAGCTTCTCTAGTTGTTGGTCAGTCCCTTCATTGCTACAGCTTCTCTAGTTGTTGGTGGTCAGTCCCTTCATTGCTACAGCTTCTCTAGTTGTTGGTCAGTCCCTTCATTGCTACAGCTTCTCTAGTTGTTGGTGGGCAGTCCCTTCATTTCTACAGCTTCTCTAGTTGTTGGTGGTCAGTCCCTTCATTTCTACAGCTTCTCTAGTTGTTGGTGGGCAGTCCAGTCAGCTCAGAGCTTTTGCCTAGAGACATGAACAAAAAGGCAGCAGTTTTTTTGTAGCTGTGTTAAAGTTGAATACAAAGTGTTGGCAAGGTCAGGTCTCGGAGGAAGGAATTGTTGTCTAAGTTGACAAGACTAAATCTTTTCTATGTAAATTTGACTGTTTTCTCTTGCCCTTTATACTATAGGACGGAATTCAAGCTAGGCTTTAATAAGCAGTTGTCTCACATTTTGGCTTATGTTGTTTCTCTGATTCAGGTTGATCTTGAGACGCACCAAGGCTTTCTCGGCGGTCTTCAGCAGAACAGAACCACGGGCTGCACCGCGCCGTACTGGGCCAACTCCACCTGTGAAGTCATATTCCACGTGTCGACTCGCATTCCCAGCACGGGCAGTGACTGGCATATCAAGGTAAGCTCAAGTCATAAAGCATGCGTTATATACAGTTGCAGTTTGAAGCACAAAGCCTATTGCTTAACTTGTCATGTCTCAAGCTTTGCGTCAATACTAATCAGGATTCAGTACTTTTATACGTACAATTAGGGTTAGTTCTTTGTTGTTGAAAAATAAAATAAAAAACATTTTGTGGGGAAAAAACCCAAGTGTACAAAAGATAAAAGGTGTGTAGCAGACTAGAGACTGAATCTTGCCTTTGTCGGTAGATGCGCCATCTCGGCAACGATGAAGTCCACATCGTGTGGTCGGAGCACAGCAGGGACTACAGACGCGGGATCATCCCCACCGAGTTTGGCGACATTGTGATCATTATCTACCCCATGCCCTCAGGCTTGTACCGCATACAGATTTGCAGGAAACCAGAGGTAGGCCCTCAATACACAGTTCTGATTATATCATAATTGAAGGGAAGCGTATGCAGACATGAAATTAATAAATTTATAAATTGGTGTGATGAAAACTTCTTAGAACTAAATGTCAGTAAAACAAAAGAAATGTGTCTCGACGCCACAAAATGAGACGTTTTGCGGCATTAAAACAAAAGAAATGGTAATTGATTTTAGAAACATAACACACAGTGCACACCTATTGTAATAAAAGGTAGTGAAGTTGAGAGCGTTGATTCTTTTCAGTACCATGGAGTAAGTTTTAATCAGAATGGCGATTGAATACAGATGCTGTTGTTAAAAAGGCGGCTTCTCGTTTATACTGTCTAAGAGAGCTACGTTCTTTTGTTGACAAAAAGCTGTTGCACATTTTTTACATGTCTATCATTCAGAGTAGGTTAACTTTAGAAATTTGATGCTGAGGTGGGAGTATTGATAGTCCTGATAAGAATCGTTTGAATAAGATAATTAATAAACCAGAAGCAATTCCGGGTATAAAATTACAAAATATTACAAATTTATTTGATGTGATTTATCTTGCATTTGTGATTATGTATATTTAATGCTATTTTTATCTATGTTTCTTAAATCAGATACTTAACTTTTTCTATATTGTGATTTTTAAAATTTTTAAGCCTTATGTCTCTTATGTAATTCTTATGTAATTTTTAATATTGACGAACTTGAATTTCCTCTGCTGGGATCAATAAATCGACCTTTATTCCTGTATGCCTTGTCAATCGGTTGGAAGAACAGAGGTGAAAAGCATGAGCTGAGACACAGGCTAAAACTGTAAAAGCAGATTTTTTGAAGGCTGCAGTTTGTCTGTGACCAAAACTGTTTGGTTTAATATGTCACTCTTGACGTAAAACTGATAAACATAGGTTAAGGCTGATGAAAACTATGTGTATAAGAGCTATATTACTGTGAGCACAATCACCTGCTTCCCTCGCAAGACAAGTCCGCTAAATCTGCTGAGGATAGAGTTAAACTCACAGTGTAGATATGCAGTTTGTGTAAAGTTCTTTGTCATTGATTTTTTTTCTGGTTGGATTTTGTGATATGCAGTTTTTGTAAAGTTCTTTATTATTTAGTTTTTTTTCTGGTTGGATTTTGTATGATAATAAATAAATATGTTCATGATTGCGCAGGTTCCATTTTTCGGTCCGTTGTTTGATGGGGCGATCGTGGACCACCATGTTTTGTCTGGGCTTGTGAGAGCCACTGCAGTGAACGCCAGTCGACTGAAGAGATCCCTCATGCCGTTTTTCCACTCATTGTATCCTTGCAACAATTTGAATATAACCAAAAAAAAACTAACAAACTTAAATTAGATGATGTTAAACAGAATTACTGTTGCAGAAACCTGAGGCAAACCATACACAATGTATGGACTCAAAACTATCCCTATTGTAAACTATCATGTCTGACCCTTGTTTCAATACTCATAAAGTTTTTTTTTTCTGTGGAAAAGATGTGCATTCATTATTGCTGGTTGATTAAGCCCAAACCAAGTACTTGAATGTTTTGAAAATGTCACTGTCAAGCTCTTTCTTTAAAAGAAGAAATCGACCAAATCATAACATTGTATGTATTGAGTGATTATTTTTTTTTTTTAGAGGATCCCTTTGCTGGTAAATACTTTAATTCTTAATTTCATAATTTATAGCCCTTTCTTTATGCAAACTTAACTATTGCATAGCAGCAGCAACTCTGTGCTTTGTCATTGGCGTTCTTAGCAGAATTACTAAAAAATTTGAAGCCCTGTGCTTCTGAATTAAGTGAATGGAGCTGACCCTCGCCACCGGGCTATTTTCTCTAGATCTAGAACTCTGTCCAGGAGTGCATCTAGCTCTGGCTCACTTCATTTTCATCATCACTAGAGTCCTCCAAAACTAACTCCTAGTCACTATCAGAATAAACAACATCCAATTTATATAATTCATCCACATCAGAATAAACAACATCCGGTTTATATAATCCATCCACATCAGAATTATCAATCAAATCACGTACATCCTCAGCTGAAAGTCTAGATCTGGATCGCATAAAGCCTGAAAGGTCTTCATTTTATTTTTCTCCGATGCATGAGTGTCTAAATCCTCATAGAAAGTGAACGCTTGTAGACTAAAATTCCCATATTCATTCAGGGCAGAATGCCTAGTCCAGTTTTTTTATTGGTTTATAATAGCATCGGACAAACTACTGTATGTTTAACAAGGCAATCCCAAACCCAGTTGAGACAGGAGTCATAGCATCACATAAAATTGTCAGATGTCAGTCTTGGGGTCCGTCCACAATATAGCCTATATTGTGCTGATGCTGGACATTTAAACCAACTCAACTCAACTCAACCCAAGTCCGGTGTAAATATGATCATTGTGATGGAGAAAACTTTCGGTAAACAATGGGTTTTTCGTAGTATTTTTTTCCCTATTTATTTGACCACACAATCTGTTGTGAAGCATTTCTCCTTGATCCTGCGTGTGTGTAGCTACGAGGAGCGGGCCAAGTGTCTGGAGACCATCATCCAGCAGCACACCGAGCACACCATGTTTGAGGAGTTTGCCGAGAACGTGTTTGCTCCCATGCTGCCCACCAACGCAGCAAGTAGGTCCCCTGTGGTCTCAATGTGCTACAATTTTGGCAAAGGGAATTTTGGATACTTTCAAGATAGTCAATAAAAACTATTTTATTTCCTTATCCCTGCTTCACATTGCAACAGGTTTCTTATAAGACAGTGCAAAAAGCTATTAGTGCTTTTTTAATCTGACAGATAGATCTCATATTCACCTTTACAAGGATATATCACTTGCATTATGCATAAATATAGCACCATGACGACATCCTTGGCTCGTATGCAACTCTCACCATTATTTGTTCAACTTAACTACGCTAAGTAAAAATCGTAACTGATATGCTTAAGTTGATGGTATGCAGCTGTTCTTATGACACTGGCGTAGTTAGTTTAAGCTAGGCTAAGCTAACAGATATTTCCACTGACCCAGCGTGACTTTCAGACACCTCCAGACACTACACTCTCATACCTACACGTTTTGCTACTGATGCGGCTACATTATATCTAGGCCTATAGATCCTGGAATTTCATAAATTTAAGTTGAATTTACTTTGGAGTACATAAACTAAGGTATGGAGTCTGGTTTCTCATAATGCGAGATCTATCTTACACTTAAGTTTAGATGTAGATCTAGGCTCAAGTTTACTGCAATAGGTGTGAAGTCACTCAATTAGAATTATTAAAAGAACACCATTCTGTAATGGTTAATGCATCGAATAGGTTTAAGAGAGACTAGAAATGACTGAAAAGACTTGTTGAATGTAAAGTGATCACTTTATTGCTTTATCAGGCGTATTTTAGAAATTGATTTTATAGGTTTTGAAGATGACGGCGGAATTGGCGCATTTGTTGCTGTTGCGACATGCTTAACTACAAGAAAAAGCAGTGCGCTGATTGGCTGCGCTATTGTCGTAATGGCTTAACGATTAAGACGGACTTAGCAAGTGAAGCACCAAACTTTGCACGCTCAGAGCTCTTTATGATAAAACTTACTAAGCCAATGTTGAGTTGCATATGGGCCCTGGTCTCAATTCCAGTGAAATTCGATGCTATTTGTACACATTATAGGATAGTATTAGGTCAAAGTTTTTTTTAATGAATTCAAATGTGGAAATGGATGTATTTCGACTTTTTAGAAACTCTTTATGGCAAACTTATTTATTTGAAAATATGTTTATTTAAAAGTCAACTTTTGTCCAACCACATAAAGTTTATCTACTCATAAGATTGATAGCAGATGTGTATAGTAGTGAAAAACTGGATAATGCATTAACATCTATATGTATTTTTTTATTGCTTGTGAAATCTGGTGTAAATCTGATATTAATAACACAGAGAATTAGGACTGCTCTATATAAACTGTTTCCTGTTCCTTCGTGCCCCCTCCCCCAGTTGTGGACTGCAGCCTGCCGTGTGAGGGCAGCAGCTCTAGCCTGAGCGAGATTCTCCAGCTGCCGGCAGCAGGGCAGGCCCCGGAGTTGACACAGGCCCAGATCTCCCCCAACAGCGCCAAGCACAAAGGTAGGAAGCCGCAGTCCGCGCTCTGGCAGAAAGGCCTCGACAACCTGGTCTTTCTGTGACCGCTGAGCCAGCGCGCTCTAACCTCACGCAATACTCACTGGTGTATCGAACCTCTCACGGCCTGAGAATCAGCTAGTTCTCTCTCCACATTTGATCAAACGGAGAAACAGCGTCAAAGTTTCGAGTTTCTGTAGCTTTACACTCAGAAACTTTGCATTGTTTCTTTGTGTGTTTGTTTATCTATGATAATACAACTTATCAAAAATTTTGTGGACATAGAACTTCATATACTCAAAAGATTGTAGCCATACCTTGGTACCCCAGTCAAAATGGACATTGAACTAGTTGATTCCCACCCCAAGACCTCTGACATAACCCTGAGTGATTTTCTGAACTTGCTATACCTAACTTTTCTAAGACAGTAAGAGCTGGCTCTTTCACAGACTAGTTATACATGGCAAAGCGCTTTGAGGAGAAGGAATCCTGTAAAACCAGAACACTGATATTATTTGTATAGTTTACTATTTATCTTTAGCGTTAAATACAAACCATAAATTTGGGTCGACTCTTTTCTCCCAATGTGCAATCTTTAAGGTTAAATGCAAAAGATGACAATAATTTTGTATGTGCAATATCTTATATGTTGTTTCAATACTATCAACTTTTTTGTATCAGTAACTGATTTTAACACCTCCAACAGTTTCCATTTGCCATCAAATGGTTGTGATTATTCATTCATATAATGTAAGAGGATGAAATGTTTAGAATCACCTTTTGCTGTTTATTCAACTTCACATTTAGCATTTTTAATGAAATGGTCGTGCAAGTAGACTTTTTTCCCAAGTAATAGAGGCAATAGAGAAGAACAACATTTATAACTTCCTCTGTTAATTTATAGTTGATCTTTCTTGGTAAAGTGATCTGATTAAAAGCAAAACAAATAACATGAGATATCTAAGGATAATCATGTGAGAAATCGAACCTTTAAATATAGCACTATTGTTTGCTACGGTTGTTAATTCAAGTCATTATTTTATAAAATGTAATTAATATGAACCGCATACATATTTGTATCTGTTTAAAGATCTGGTTTTGCTTGCAGCTTTCTTAGGTCTTTGACTGTGATCCAATATTTCGTTAAAGTAATTGTCTTTCTATGCTTTAAAAAAAAATTGTTTTTTTTTTAAATGTATATATTCACATTTTAAATCAAGGCTAGCAGTTTACCTTGATTTAGTAAATAATTCAATTTCCCCAGTTGTGAAACATCCTGCTGGAAATTTCAGGCATAAAACATTTTTAAATCATCAAGTTTAATTAACACCATCTAAAAAAAACAACTTTTGGGTCCCTGGAATCTGCAAAAAGTGTCCCTAGGATTTCCATGATGATAAAAAAAAAAGGAGCCCATGGGGTGTAATAAATAACCCATATGATCTTTATTTAGTGGACTTAGTTCTGATCAACTTATTTCCTTTTGTCCCAATGAAACCAGATGTTAGCAATGAACTTTTTATAGATAAACTGATCTATAATTTTGTAATAACTCGTTTCAGGGAGATGGCTCTTTTAGATTAAAACAGAAGGGTATGAAAACTTTTGCGAATGTTGGTTTTCACTAATCAAAAAAAATCTGGGTGTTAAAGAAATCTGTTGAAAAATTGAAAATTTTGTTGAATTTTATTTGGATTTTGTTGACTTTCCCCTTTATAAGCTACATATAATTTATTAGTATATTAATTGTTTATGTTGTTGAAGTTACTGTTGATTTAATTCATGCAAGTTGCATTTATTGTTCTCTGTGTTTTTACTCACCCTGTGAAGTAAATTTTCTGAGGAACAAGTTACAAGTAAGCCAGTGTTTCCAGTTGTCTATTTTTTTGTTTGACAAGTGCAAAGCAGACTTGGGGACATAACACCCACGAGAGTCTGTATCATAGGAGTTAGATTTCTGACCGACTTGTGACTAGATTTTGTAGAGGTGGTTATTTCCTGAACTGTTCCTGTGCAATAATCTATTGCCGTTTTTTGGCATTTCAAATCACCATCATCTTTATAGTTGCCATCGTCATCATTATCATGGACAAGAAAAATAATGTTATTTTTGTATTGAACTCTAAAAAAAAGTTTTGTTAGTTTACTAATTGAAATTATTTAAATTTTTTTTTCACACTTTATATTATCACTTTTGTATTTTTAAAAATGTCAATGTATACAATGGGTATGAGCTTAGTACCAAAATTTTGTTTCAGAGTCCATAGCAGTTGATTGTTGACCTTAAATCAGTGCATTTAACTAAGACCTCAGTGCTGAAAAGGATATTCTATTCTTGTAATGAAGATACTACAAGAAATCGAATTTTGAATGTTTAAAGAAAATAGTAAAGTTGGGTGCTCATTGTATTAAGCAGAAGGCGTCAGTGAAGTCGGTTGCCATGCACGGAACCAAGAGTTTGGGTGCTCATTGTCAGTGAAGTCGGTTGCCATGCACTGAACCAAGAGTTTGGGTGCTCATTGTCAGTGAAGTCGGTTGCCATGCACTGAACCAAGAGTTTGGGTGCTCATTGTCAGTGAAGTCGGTTGCCATGCACTGAACCAAGAGTTTGGGTGCTCATTGTCAGTGAAGTCGGTTGCCATGCACTGAACCAAGAGTTTGGGTGCTCATTGTCAGTGAAGTCGGTTGCCATGCACTGAACCAAGAGTTTGGGTGCTCATTGTCAGTGAAGTCGGTTGTCATGCACTGAACCAAGAGGTTCTCATTGTCAGTGAAATCGGTTGCCATGCACTGAACCAAGAGGTTGGGTGCTCATTGTCAGTGAAGTCGGTTGCCATTGCACGGAACCAAGAGTTTGGGTGCTCATTGTCAGTGAAGTCGGTTGCCATGTACGGAACCAAGAGTTTGGGTGCTCATTGTCAGTGAAGTCGGTTGCCATGCACTGAATCAAGAGTTTGGGTGCTCATTGTCAGTGAAGTCGGTTGCCATGTACGGAGCCAAGAGTTTGGGTGGTCATTGTCAGTGAAGTATGTTGCCATTGCTTTCCTCGGTGCACTCTGCTTTTGCCATGACTTGAGAGCCTCAGATACCCATTCCGTCCTGGTTTGACACAAAAATTTGTTCACAAAGCTTAATGTAAAAATTTGTCTGGATCATTCTACTGCGCTGCCACATAACTAGAATGAAAAGAAAACACAATCAGGAGTTTTCTCCTCACTGCCGATTGAAACTCAGAAAGGAAGGCAATGGGCTGAACAGTGTAATAAATTTGCTGTCTACTTATTTGTACATGAAAAAAATATATTTTATAACATTATACTTCTTTAAGTGTGTTTTATAAATTGCCAATATTATATTTCTTGTGAGGAAAATAATGTTTGCGCAATAGAAGACACGTTCTATCCTGTTTCTCCTGTTGTAATCAAGAAGGCAATATTAAAAGCTTTGGTTTTGAGCTACCTCATCTTTGCAAAACTGTTTTTTTTAAATTTCATACTTCATGTTATTTCTTCTATGCTGTCTCGTGTCTCAATTAATAAAAAGAAAAGCTTGACTTGAAATAAGTACCGTTGAACTTATCCATGGCCACCACTGAAGATCATAGACAAAAGTGGGCGCCTGGGGCAATAAAGGTCACTTTCAACTTTCACTGTAGAACCTGACCATCACTCCGACCACTACTCCTCTCTAGTCTTACTCTGCTCACTTTCAAATCTACCTGGATGCAAGAGACACACCGTCAGTGTGTTGCCCTCACCACCCTTAATTCTGAGAAAGTTGTTCTTCAATAACAGAGAGGTGGTCGCGTTGGTCTGATCGTAGGCTGTCCGCAGTCGCGTTGAGCAGGTAACAAACTAGAGGGACAATACAAGGGGCTCAATGAAAAGTGGTCCCCATGGTCGGGAAGGCAGGCTGGACTATACATGTAATTATTTTAAAAAAAAAGTAAACAGACCCCAACATATTCAGATAAAATAAAGCAAGACTTCACAAAATAGAAGTATGATAATACTGAATAAAAAACTATTTAGTTTCAACAATACTGTAATATGGCAGAATGGGCTCATCTTTTGGGCTCTTTTCTTTTGGGCTCCACTTTGTGCACATGGTTGTTGCTGAAGAAGCAAAGAG
Source organism: Elysia chlorotica (assembly GCA_003991915.1). NCBI lineage: Eukaryota > Metazoa > Mollusca > Gastropoda > Plakobranchidae > Elysia > Elysia chlorotica. The sequence continues at coordinate 169,066 of RQTK01000808.1, read as the reverse complement.
AGCAGGTTGCTGGAGGAGATTGTTCTACAGATCTGTCTCCATGTGTGTCGATGCTAACCCTCAGGAGTTTAAATCTCACGTGCACTCCTTAAACTGAATCTCTATGCAAGATGAGAACCACGAACATGGACTTATTTATTGTTACACTTTTCACAGAGAATAGTTATAGCCATTAATCCAAGGGATTGTACAGTAAGCACACATTTTTATATTTTTATGTTGTGGAAAATGCCCCTCTCTGCAACTGTCATGAACTTATTGAAGAATGTTGATATCGGCTGTCTGTTAATATGTTCCTGTACTGATCAAAATAGTTATTATGGTTCTCTTGTATAAATAAAGTTTTAGAACATTCCTCTGTCTGCTGACTCTTTCATTTTGCCTGGTAAAAAAATAGAATATGATTTCCTAGCCTTATTTTTATTGTTCATGTAATTTGTTAGTTTGTAATATTGAGATAGGGCATGCAGTCTTTTTTAACTTTGATTATTTTCAGATCTTTTTTTTCCCTCTCGCAATCTAGTTTTGTATTTTATTGATCGATTAAGCTGAGACCACTGAGAAATCACCAGAATGTGGCAGATGTACGCTAGGTTGCCTCAATACAAAGATTTAGAAAGAACATTGGTACTTACTTGAGATGCAACATATTCTCAATGTTCCTATACTCAGTATATTAAATGTATATATAAACTACAGGTAAAAAAAAAAGATGAGATCTTCAGCCAAGATGCTACAGATACAACCAAACACATCATAAGTGGAGTGGAGCAGTAGCTAAGAGAGAGAGAGAGAGAGAGAGACAGAGAGAGAGAGAGAGAGAGAGAGAGAGAGAGAGAGAGAGAGAGAGAGAGAGAGAGAGAGAGAGACTCACTCCATGACCAGTTACTATTTCAGCCACATAGCTACACACCTCTCTCTCTCCTTATCTCTGTCGCCTGCTTCTCTCTCTCTCTCTCTGCCTGTTAACTCTTTGTTAACTGTGTGCCCCAGCCCCCCTTACTCTGCCAGGTATCTCTATAGTACTCTCTATGTTAACTGTGTGTTAACTGCACCCCAGTCCCCCCTACTCTGCCTGTTAACTCTGTGTTAACTGTGTGCCCCAGTCCCCCTTACTCTGCCAGGTATCTCTATAGTACTCTCTATGTTAACTGTGTGTTAACTGCACCCCAGTCCCCCTTACTCTGCCTGGTATCTCTATAGTACTCTCTATGTTAACTGTGTGTTAACTGCACCCCAGTCCCCCCTACTCTGCCTGTTAACTCTGTGTTAACTGTGTGCCCCAGTCCCCCTTACTCTGCCAGGTATCTCTATAGTACTCTCTATGTTAACTGTGTGTTAACTGCACCCCAGTCCCCCTGACTCTGCCTGTTATCTCTGTGTTAACTGCACCCCAGTCCCCCTTACTCTGCCTGGTATCTCTATAGTAATCTCTGTGTTAACTGCACCCCAGTCCCCCTTACTCTGCCTGCTATCTCTATAGTAATCTCTGTGTTAACTGCACCCCAGTCCCCCTTACTCTGCCTGCTATCTCTATAGTAATCTCTGTGTTAACTGCACCCCAGTCCCCCTTACTCTGCCTGGTATCTCTATAGTAATCTCTATGTTAACTGCACCCCAGTCCCCCTTACTCTGCCTGGTATCTCTATAGTAATCTCTATGTTAACTGCACCCCAGTCCCCCTTACTCTGCCTGGTATCTCTATAGTAATCTCTATGTTAACTGTGTGTTAACTGCACCCCAGTCCCCCTTACTCTGCCTGGTATCTCTATAGTAATCTCTATGTTAACTGCACCCCAGTCCCCCTTACTCTGCCTGGTATCTCTATAGTAATCTCTATGTTAACTGCACCCCAGTCCCCCTTACTCTGCCTGGTATCTCTATAGTAATCTCTATGTTAACTGTGTGTTAACTGCACCCCAGTCCCCCCTACTCTGCCTGTTAACTCTGTGTTAACTGTGTGCCCCAGTCCCCCTTACTCTGCCAGGTATCTCTATAGTACTCTCTATGTTAACTGTGTGTTAACTGCACCCCAGTCCCCCCTACTCTGCCTGTTAACTCTGTGTTAACTGTGTGCCCCAGTCCCCCTTACTCTGCCAGGTATCTCTATAGTAATCTCTATGTTAACTGCACCCCAGTCCCCCTTACTCTGCCAGGTATCTCTATAGTACTCTCTATGTTAACTGTGTGTTAACTGCACCCCAGTCCCCCCTACTCTGCCTGTTAACTCTGTGTTAACTGTGTGCCCCAGTCCCCCTTACTCTGCCAGGTATCTCTATAGTA
>RQTK01000808.1:135032-166183 GCA_003991915.1 Elysia chlorotica | reverse complement strand
CCCCTCCTTGCCCCCCTGAGCCTGTATAGGTCAGTCTGACGGTACCGATGGTACCGCCCTGTCACTCACCCCGCCGCTGCTTGCTCACCTCTTAGGTTTTTTTTTTTGGTTTCTGTTTTTTGTTAAAAGCAAACTGTGATGTCATTTTTGTATGGACTAGTTCACTGAAATGTAGCGGAGAAAGACCTAATGATTTTGTGTTGCAAAATACAATGAGGACTATAATCATTTTTTTCTTAGATGGCGGTCAGACTTTTTGAAAATCATAAAATGTAGGTTTTTTAAGGACCGAGCTTCTTACACAATACAAGGTAGTGAAATGCCACCATAACTTATTGAAATGAGTGCAAAGATGTAAGTAGGCAAGTGCAAGAATAAAGCAGTTATGGCTTTGTATAAGCAAAGTAAAATTCCACCTGATTGTCGTATAATTATTCACAGTTTTTTTCCTGTACAACTTTGAGATTCATTAAGATTTAGGGTGTATGAATGCTTTCCTCCGTCTTATCTCACTGCTGGTGTATGTCCATAATAGAAAGCCACTCAATTTCTACTGATTTTTATTTCAAGTTACAAGTGTGCAACCTTCCTTTTCTTTCTCGAAAATTGTTTGATTGAAATTAACTACATTATCTCATTCTTGAGGAAACTGATGATTACCAACTTCTGTTACTACAATGGAAATTGAATCCAACTGTTGAAAAAAAATGTTTGCACTTAAAATTAGCTCAATTCCAGCAATTTTTTCTCCCAGTAGTTTCAGAAGTGAAAACATTTGCATCGCGGCACATCATTTAAATGACATCACAGGCCAGTGCATGAACTTGATGCTCCACTTTTAGTTATACAAGTTTGATTTTGTTTTGCTGTTTTTTTTAAAATCCATTTACACCCCAAAATCCTCCTATTTTCTGGTTTTGTGATGCTCTCTCCGGCTCCATGTTGTGTTATTTATTTTGGTGTTGTCATACAACAAGATGCTTTTCCTGTGCACTCTTTCTTTCTTCTGGTTGTTTGACAGCAGTATTGTTTTTGTAAACTTGTATTTATATTTTAACATCTTTGCTTTGTAAAAAATTAGAACGATATTTTTGAAGACCAAAAGCAAGACATGTGGCAGTTGATTTAATAGTAAGTTTGGCGCAAGTCAGGTATATTTCTTAGCATGAAGTGCATATGTTGTTTTACTATTTCTGAGCTGAGAAAAACTCTCTACATTTTGCATAGGTTGTCCTTAGCCTAGTTATTTTTTGCCGTTGTTGATGTTGCCCCAGCATCCGATTTCCCTGCATTGAAGAACCAAGCCTTCAGCCATAGCTTGATAGTGCTCGATGTCTGTCTTTGTTAATAATTTTTTGAACCCTGTACCCAAACCTGCATGATCATTCTTTGACTTTGACTTTCCATGCTGATTATTGAATATTAACCATTCTTCTTTTGCTTTACTAGATCTTTATTTCTGTTTCTTTTTGTTTTGCAACATGTCACCCTTTCTAAAGTTTAAATTTTGAAATTTCGATTTTACTTTTGACACTTTTGTTTTCACCCCTAAGAACAGGCTTTAGGTCTTTGACATTGTCGTGTGTTCATTATTGCACTTGGGATTTTTTGTTCTATCAATTTATTTGGCACCCATGGTTTATTCTCACTGGGTATAATACAGCCCCTCTTTATTCCATCTCCCCTGACTCTTGTACAATCACAAAGGCTCATTTATCAAAGTGAATTTCTGCCTAGTACACAATATTACCTATGTTTGAATATAAAGTTAACCTGTACCTATATGTAATATTTGTGCACTTGCCAAAAAAGGAAGGGGAGCTGAAGAGAGGAAAAAGGTTGTGTCCAAGAATAAATGGCAAAACAAGATTGTACCAACACATGTTCTAATATTTACTGATGACAAGAACAAGTCTGCATGTCTTGCCTTTAGTAAAATGGAGTCATAATAATGGCACTAAAATCACTCTGCAGTGATTCAATATCAGATATGTATCAAATAGTATTTTAGTATCAAAGACTTAGCAAGTACTACTGGCTATCATGAAACACTAAAGTATGATTCCTACACGTCTATCAGGAGATTTAAAGAATCTAAAGTAACAACAAAAAAACAAACAACCGGGACAGTCAAAACGCTTTATCTCATTTGGAAGCCTTATCAAATGAGGAGAGTTGAAAAGACAAGGACATTTTGTTTCCGTGCCTTCCTTGTAATTTGCAGTGATTCCCCCTTTCTTTCTTTAATTCACACAGTTTTCCTGTAGAACTTTTTATATGTTGTCATTTTACATGTCTTATAAGGTTCATTGACTAAAATAACTACATTGTTAAGCTTAATGAAATGCCCCTTATAAAATGCTGCTTTTGTTTCTGATCCCTCCAAAAACGATTTTTAAGTAGAACAAAAATAAAAACCATCGGAAAGAACGTACACAAATAAGCATTTAAATTAATCCAACATATTCTTTACGTTTCTAACTTTCAGGAAAGTTTCGTCTTTCTTCAGTGGGTATGTGATATGTAGGGAAAACATATGATCTGCCTTTTTCTCAATCTTCGGATGTCTTTGTTGCTTTCTGGTGTGTTCATTTTTTCCCGTAGGTGATTCCACACTCAATAAGAGGTATAGCTAATTTCCACTACTCACACAGTGTCATGAAAAATTGGTGATGCTTTTATTTTTCCCCCATGCAGACATTTCTCTTTTAACCTAATATGCATTAGTGTGAATTAATTTCTTTCCTGTCGTACATGGATTTCTCTTTTCAGAGAATCTTCTATTCGCATAGCTTGAAGTTCCTGAGACTTAGATGTGTTTTAACTCTGTGATGTGTACCTGTAAGAGTATACAATGTATCCTTGATCCTACTCTACTGCATTATCATAATGCCCTTCTTGGATCTGTTCATTAAACAAATATTACCTGTCAAAATAAAATCCCTTATCATAGTATTAGTAAGGAACGATCTGAACATTTTGAGAAGCTCTCATTTAGCTGCACAGAAGTTGCAATAGAAAGATGATCAGGAGGAGAAAAATAAGTTCTTTGGAAAGCGTATTTCGGTAGTAGCCTGTCTCCTCATATTCTAAGCCCAAAATCTCAAGGAAAATTCTGTTGTGAAGTAACATGGCCAAGTATGATGTAGGTTTGAGAAACAATAGGTTTTCTCCAGAGCTTTGCATTGCTGGAACTTTATGAACTGAGCAGGGCAATTTTGTTAAAGTGATGAGATTGGATGGAATTACTTTAAACAAAAGTTAGCAAACAAGTTAGTAGAACTCCTTTATCAATACACACTGATAAGGTTAGACAGAAGTCTCCACAAATCTTAAAAATAACCATTGGAAAGACATTGGAAAGGCAAAGACTATTGTACACATTTTACTCAGAAAAGATGACCCATGGAATCATGTAGCCAGGTTAATAATCTCGTTGATTTTTCTCTCGTGCTGTGCTCTCCTGGACTAACTCCCCCCACAGACGCGTAGGTGAGTGCTTGGGTCTCGGCCTGTGATCCTCTCTGGCTGAAAGTGTTCATGTCAATCCCTAGTAACTTGTACACCTTCTTTTTTATAGTCTTCTCATTGTCTGCTTTATGTGAAACCTTTTTATTTCTCAGTTTTCAGTCACCAACAGCTTTGTTTTGCACATGTGAGCACTTTGAACCACGAAACATTTAGCGTGGGATTGTTTCCTAGCTGCAGCAGTAAAAGAATGCATTGAGAAGTCTTTATTTCCAGTAGCTTGGTGCACTCTCTGTAGAATTATACTCACTCCTTGAAGGAATGAATTTTCCTCACTGGCTTATATACTTGTTAAACAGTGGTGGCGATTGTTTAAAATATTTCAATTGTGGGTGGAAAAACATTGTATTAAAAAAGTTGTTAAACCACTAACTGAATGTCCATAATGAATTGTTAGGACAGCAAGATTTGTTTTAAAAGTTTTGCCAAATTAAAGCATAGCATTTTTACTGCGCTTTAGTTTTATCAATTTTTGGCACATTATGTATTTTCTGCATCATGAACTATTCTTTTTTGTTCTATTTTCTTATTTGAATTGAACTTGAGAAATGCGTAAATACAATTGTTATGTGTTGCTTGTAACTTCGTTTATGTTTACTAACTGCAATTTTGATGTCATACAGCAAACATATAGCTGCTGTTTGCCTGTGTTGATTTTTCTAGCATGCTTAAAAAAACGTCCATAGTTAGGGGACAATCTCAAGTTTCATTAAAATTAATTCCATTGAGTATGGTTAACGGAGGTAAATAGCAATTAAAAAAAAAGGAAACTTATTCAAAAGGAGAAAAGGATGAATCGCATCAGTAAGTCCTCATGAAAGAGGCCTTGTCAATCAAAGATGTTCTGGCTATTTTACTAGATGGTTTAAAGCCTGCATAGTTTTTCCACACTTTTTTTTATATCAGTTATGTTTATTTTCTTTTTAAGATGACATTTTGAAACATAATGATTCATTTGTCAATTTAGGATCAGCTAATAAATTGAAATACATGTATTTACTCTTTCAAAAGGAAATCTTACTGACTAGCATTAAACACACCTTGCATACACACATACAGGGAATCACACACATAAGGGCAATAAATGAAGAAGAACATGAAAACGACAGCAACAGTTAAATAAGTGGCCAATGTGTGCAAGGGACTGACTCTCAGACTATCATTGCATATAATTGGAAGTTCAGCTCATTCTTAAAAAGATTAACATTTTTTTTGAGCAATTGAAGATTATTGAATGGCTGCCTCATATATTATAACATCTTGGTCAGTTTATCAGGCTGCTGTTGCTTTATGATAATCCTATAATTTAACTTTGTTCCCCCCCCCCAGCCAGCGACTCCTCCCTCCAGGAGAGCCCGGCCGGTTCGAGCTCCGAGAGTCGGTTCACGCGCACGGCGCGCAGGCTCTCCATGAAGCGACGCTCGTCTGGCTCGAAGAGCGTCAACTCCACCAGCCCCGCGCCTCCGCCAACTCCACCAGGCTCCCAGCATCTGTCCAGCGCTTTCCTGCTGCCGTCGCCAAACAGCAGCCCCAAGGCTCGGCACAAGAGCGCTAGTCTGGGCGGAGACGGCGACAACAACAACAGTCCCGGCCTGGGCGTGCTGCTGGACTACACAGACAAGGGGAGCAGCCCCCGGGCCAAGCCGCGCAAGTCGTGGATCGAATCCAGCCCCAAGGCCAAGCACGGCAAGCCTCGGTCCTCCAGCCCAAAGCTACACAAGAGCAAGAAGTGAGCAGCACACACGTACATAAAGTCACATTTTGAGCAGTATTTAAACAAATTAAGTCCACTTTCTTTCACTTTGACCAGGTTTTTTTTGTATTTCTCTAAACTTTTCTAAATATGGAAAAACAGGGTGTATAGTTCATGTGCAATTAATATTTCAACTATTTATTTCATTGTTGCAATTTGCATGAGATTTTATCCTAGATGAATTTAACTTTGTTCACTTGTGTTAAAAAAAAAAGGTGAGGCAGACATCGAAAAAAAAAAATGTATATATTTTTTTTTCTCACAAATTACCATGTTTAAATAAAAAGCAATTATAAGAAAAGAAGGAGTTGCAAGATTAATACATTCGTCAAAAGATCTTCCTAGTTTCTAAGACAGAGACAGTCAATGTAAAAAAATGTTTTCCTTCCAAATCAAACTTACTTGGTTATGATGTTTGAAAGACCAGATACATTTTGCAAATTTTGCAAATAAAAAGGATGAATACTTGAGATGATGATAAAGATTTTCTAATTTCATCACACAAATAAAATAAAATAAAATAAATAAACAATTTTGCGAGATGGTCTAGGAGCAACATTGTACCTTCATTTTCTATTTTCTATGGTTGATTGTTGATATTGAGATATTGGATATATCTCTGTTACGGTGATGTGACTGAGGCAAGTGTCCCTCCATGCTGAATGACTGTGTGCTGTTTACTCCGTGAACTTTTAAACTGCTCTCCCCTAAACAAGGCCATAAAAAAACAACGTGCAATGTGTTTGCCAGTCTCAGGAACATTATTTATGATCCTCATATATATGTTTGACAGACTTATTAACTTTTATTTAAACTGGGAACTATTTCAAACTTTTTAAGATTGTGAATTATTTAATTTATTTTATTGCAAGATGATTGCTTTAAACACAAACAATTCTAGTGGGCATCTAAGTTTAAGTAAAGCCTGTATCATTTTGGTGTTTAAACGTATAAGGGCATTTACAATAAGAAAAAGCAACAACAATAACATAAACAACAACAAAAGCAGCAACAAAAGCGACAAAATATTACAAATTTTAAATGGTTTGTCAATAATAAAAACATATTACCTAGCTGGTGTATTGGCAATGAGAAGATTGGGGGAAATACTTGATGTTTCTCTGTCCAAACTGAATGAATGTTTGCAGAAAAGGGGGAGGTCATTTATCATATTGTGTGGAAGAAGAAGGGAGAATGTTAAGGACATACTTGATTAAATTTCTCTGTATTCTGTCAGATATACTGTTCATTCTTGCAGAGATTTTCAGTGACCAGGGGTGGTAGAAACAATTAGCACTCACTTTATATCACTTTTATGAGCCATCACTGCCTGTTATGCTGGGGGTCTGAAAGCTTGGGCTTGAAGCAAAGTCATCGGTTGTGCGGTCTGATGTTCACTCAGATGGCAGGCAAGTTTTCACATTTAGCCTGGAATTCACTTAAGATAAACTGTGGCTTTACATAAACTATTTCTGAGGTACCAACTTCCCTTTTTTTTCTTTCCGGTCAGTGTTTAATGTAAATTTAGGATAATATCGACTAAAGAAAACTTTTAAATTGACCCCTAGAAGTTTATCCTATGCTGGTTCCCTTGTGCAAAGTAGCTTTGTTTACCCTCGCACTCTATTAGAAGAGATAAAGTATAAGTCCTTTAAAAATGTCTAAGACGTTATTTTACAGTGCAGCATTGACCATCAAAGATGGAAAATTGTGATGAATATTCCATGCCCCCCTGCCATGTTGGTGCTGACTGGTGGCCACAATACCATGATTAGAACACCCGCTGTCCAAACTGAATGGTTCTGCATGTTTGTCCCCAACATTAGCTCAGCCTCACATGGCTGGTCATACAAATGCTCATATCTGTGGTGATACATGTCAGCAGTGATTACATGCACATTGTTGTTGTTACAATCTCTATTTAAAAACTGTCTATATTTCTCTCTCTGGAGTTTTATCTTTGAGTGGAAATTTGAATATTACAATCAAAAGATGATCCCACATTATGTTGCCGTTACTTCTACAACTTCAAATCAAGAACCTAGTTTTTGACTAGTAACTTTTATTTTCACATTATATAAATTTGATTCATAGGGAAAGAGATTAGTATTGAAAGAGGTGTTGTGCAAATTAATAAATTCAGTAATAAAGCATTATCAGAGGTAAGCATCTTTTCTTTTTCTCAGCTTTAGAGAGTGTGAACACAAGACCACGCTAAACATATTCGGTAAAAACAGAGCTGGGCGTATAAAGTAGTACAAAATGAACTACATTGCTCATAACATTTTTTCCAAATCATATTCGAAAATTTTATTGTGATAAAGCATTTCTCAGTGCCTATCGACTTTTCAGACTGATAAAGGTAGATAATTGTAAAAACAACAACAAAAAATCACTGGAAACGTTGATGTAGAATGTAGAATTTTTTTACCTTGTAAAGCAATAAAAAAGAAAGCATTGCAAACGGTAAAGCACTGTGAGGACACATCTCATTGTTTGTAACAGCAATAACGAAGAAAGGGCTGGGCCTGCGCTATTTGGCTGTGCTATTAACTTATCTATGTAGATTCTCTGCACATTACGTATAATTACCCCTTGTTCAATGCTCATAACCCTCAATACTTGGAGTTTTTGTGAAATTCATACCAGTGATGTCAATGTATTATAATAAGTTATACATCTTTTATATTCAACTACATGTATTATTCGAAGCGTTAACAAAATGCCCCAAAACACTTGTTAGTCATCAACTGTGTATAGTGTCTTTTTTTCACTTTCTATTTTTAAAAATAACATTTTAGTTAACTTTCTGAAGTATTTAAAATGCAAATGCTATTGTAATATGTTTATTGTTGGAAGCCTATGGCGATTTGTTTTCTTAAGCCTACAATAATGTACCTTACAACATGCAATAAACAGGTGATAATAAATGCACTCTGGTACATTGGGGTTGTTTTTGTTCTCCTCCATATCGTATTGCTTTCTTCATCACAATTGAGTTAAACCCAAATAACTAGGTTTTTGCTAATTCATGCTACACATACAAATTAAGATAATGAATTCAGGGCACAACCTGAAATCGGACATGTTTTGTGTACATAGCTAGTCTGGGCTAATCAAATTCATATTTAAAAAATACCTTGACACATACATCATGAAAAAAACCTAACTAATGGTAATTCGTACTTCTATGACATAGGCGCAGGTAAGAGAGAGAAAGTTATGGGAGTTGACAATATCATCAGAGATTAGATTACAACATGCAAAACGAAATACCAAGGAAAAAAAAAACACCAGGGGATAACACAACATTGGTATGGACCCCATCTCTCGATAACAAAGCAAAAATTTCATATCAGCCGCCCCTCTGCAGACAGATGGCTTGAATCAACTAGAACTCAAGCGCGTTGGGGTGTCCTTATGATGGATCATGGATGCTTCGCATTGAACATTAGTTTATCGTTGTAGTGGCACCTCCTGCTAGTTTTGTTTCGTCAACAGTCACTGTGGTCTATGGTATTGATATCACTAAAACTTTTATGCCCATAGTGGAAATGTCAATGTTTGTTGTCATCACACGTATCGTATTGAAATAGGATAGTCAGGTCGCAGCACATACTGAATTATAGATTGACATCAATAGATCATCACTAGCTTCAATTGTTGTTTCTCATATTTCCATAACATAGATCACTTAATTCAAAATCAACTTCCTCTTTTTTAAACCCCATTATATTTCACCGGCAGCAAATGTTTAAATTAAAAACATTCATTTCGCCAGCACTTTCCTAGCTAACTTTATCACCATCATTATCTTTACCACCCTGAACTATTGAGAAAATCAATTTTAAGATATCCCAACCAAGGCACGAGTTAGCATTATAAGAATTATCAGGGGTCAGCTCTTAGCTATAGAACATCATGAGAATTAAAATCACAGGAATCATTCTATAATAATTTCATGAGTTTATAGTAAGTCATTAATCTTAGACATGACTCTCTCTTTCTCTCTCCCTCTCTCTCCTCCCTCTCTCTCACAACCAACCAATCAAGCAAACAAGCAAGCAACCAACCAATCAACCAACAAACCAACCAATCAAGCAAGCCACCAAGCAACCAACAAACCAACCAACCAACTAACCAACTAATTCAGCAACCAAGCAATCAAGCGAGCAATCGACCTACCATTCAGGAACCAATGAAGCATGAAGCCACCAACCTGGTGCATGATCGCCTCTCGCGGGTCACGATGTTCCAGCAGCCGTGCAGAGAAGTGTGCATGCCGCAGTGGCGTCAGACTCCTCGCATCGTCTCCACATCTTCTACGGGCTTGGCACCGCCGCCTTGGACAGTGGCGTTAGGGCCGGGCTTTCTGTACGAGGTTCATCACTTTGAATTGTTAATTAAACATATAAAGATGGGTAAAGAGAAATGTGAAAATTGTGACATGTAAGCAAGATAAACCAACTGAAGGGGATCTCAGTGCTGTCCGAGTGGGCAGTGAACAATTAAAAAAACATTAAGTTATCTAGAACAAAAAGTAAGATCGAAAAAAGCAGAACTTGAAATTGTGACTTCTGTAATGTCTTGATTTATGAGATAAATAAATCGGCTCTTGACACCACCATCCCCACATTAAACACCCCCTGTGATAGCGTGTAGACAATAGTGCCCAGCACTGCGCTCGTCACTGACACTCACCCGCGCTGTTCCACAGATGTGTCCCAGTAACGGCTGAAGACGTCACACGTGTGGACTGGCCGACTGTGAGCAAACTCTGGGCCCAGATCATACCTTTTGCAGTTTACAGGTGAAGGAAGAGAAGCTTAAAATACTGTTGAAACCATTGGGTATGTGATGATTGTATACATCTCAAATATTACTACAAGGTGCAGTACTGTGTGCAATTAAAATATTCAGTAAAGTTTATAAAAAACGAACGCTTTAACTACAACGCAGAAATAAGAAAAACAAATCAATACTTGTATTTACAAAGGAATATTATCCAACATGAACTCAACACTCGATAAAAACACGCAAGGCCACCATTTTCTTTTAAATCGCGTTCAAATAAAACTTTAAATTATAAACTGCTATTTAATGAGAAGTAAACAGATCAGCAGATAACACGTCGCGGAGCTGAAGAACTCTAACCTCAATGTTGCAATGTTTTAAGGAAAAATAGAAAATGCTGGACAAGGAATGTTATCTCCGCGTTAACAATGGTGTGATCACAAAATAGAACAGTGAAATGAATGCATATTATTACGGCAAAATGTAATATTGTTAGAATCAGTAGTGGAAAAACCCGCATGTCAAATAAAAAAAAAATAATTAGGGCTTGAATCTTTCACATCCTCAAATTTGTTCACGGAGCTTTTCTAACTCAACGAAATCACCGTAAGCCTCAATACTAAAATTAGAGCTAGTCACGATAACAAGAAGTTAGAAAGAGGGAGAGGGAGAGAGGTAATAAGATGGCGAGTGATATAGGCACAAAGATAGAGATATATTGATGGATTAATAAATAATGAGAGACAGAGAGAGAGAGAGAGAGAGAGAAAGAGAGAGAGAGAGAGAGAGAGAGAGAGAGAGAGAGAGAGAGAGAGAGAGAGAGAGAGGTGTGAAAAGGCTAACAAAAGTAAAACAAAACAAAAATTAAGAATCCAAAGCCAACCCTTAAACCCACCTAGTTGATCTACCGATCAAGTGACATTTCTCTGCCCCTAGAACAACAGGAGAAATAATGAACGTGTTTTGATCTCGAGCAAATTTTTTGATAATCAAACAAAGCAATTATAAGAAACTATGTCGATAAGGTAGCATAGACGTGCATTATGCTGTTTAAACATACGCATTGACTAAGGCTGCCGATTTCTAAGATCAACAGAAAAACCTGAGGTTAGTGCCGGATGTTGCTCCAACAGTAACTCAGCCAGAGCGTATATCAGTGGTAACTGCACACCTTTGAGCTCTACAAAGCAGGAGTCCACGATTAGGACTCTGTGACTCGCAATCTTCACCCAGACCACTCAAACGCAACCAGTAAATCCGAAAGCATCAAAACACCAATAAGCATCTAGGAAAACCATATGTATGCTTTATAAAAATATATCCGCAATTTATAGTGTAAACTAGGAATTCATAATCTTCTGTGATTTTATTGCCTTCATTGGTGCCCTTCGATTTGTTTCCTGACGCCCACAGAAGGCATACACAGTTTTTGCACCCCCTTCTAATTACTCTGCACGTCTCTTGTTCTGCTTTGGGGGTATTTATATTATTTTTCTCATCGATAGAAACCCTTGCGCTCTACCTATTATTATTCTGGTTTAATAGAGTCGCACGCGACAAAGGGCCAGTCGATTGTTTGACAGACACATCTAACCTCCCAGAGACTACTTGGATTGTTTGCTAAAATGTTATCATGAACATACCGAAGTGGGTGCGAATTTGCGCAATTAGTAAAGTATGTACATAGTCAGGACCTGAAAACATAAAAAAAAGAAAAAGAGAGAGAGAGAGAGAGAGAGAGAGAGAGAGAGAGAGAGAGAGAGACAGACAGACAGACAGACAGACAGACAGACAGAGATAGAAGGGAGAGAGACAGAGAAAGAGGGAGAGAGGAGAGAGGCAGAGAGAGAGAGAGAGAGAGAGAGAGAGAGAGAGAGAGAGAGAGAGAGAGGTGTGAAAAGGCTAACAAAAGTAAAACAATAAAAAAAAATTAAGAATCCAAAGCCAACCGTTAAAGACTTAACACACTTAGTTGATCTAGCGAGCAAGTGACATTTCTCTGCCCCCAGAACAACAGGAGAAGCAATGAACGTGTTTTGATCTTAAGCAAATTTTATGATAATCAAACAAAGCAATTATAGGAAAATCTGTCGATAAGGTAGCATAGATGTGCATTATGCTGTTTAAACATACGCGTTGACTAAGGCTGCCGATTTCTAAGATCAGTAGGAAAACCTGAGTTAGTGCCAAGTGTTCCCCAATAGTAAGTCAACCAGAGCGTATATCAGTGGTAACTGTACACATTTGAGCTCTACAAAGCAGGAGTCCACGATTAAGACTCTGTTTGTGACCTGCAATCTTGACACAGGCCACCCAAAGACAACCAGTAAATCCGAAAGCATCAAAACATCCATGCGCATCTAGGAAAACCATATGTATGCTTCATCAAAAATATATCCGCACTTTATAGTGTAAACTAGGAATTCATAATCTTCTGTGAGTGTGATTCTATTGCCTTTATTGGTGCCCTTGGATTTGTTTCCTGACGCCCACATAAGGTCCACACAGTTTTTGCATCCCCTTCTAATTACTCGGCACGTGTTTGTTGTGCTTTGGGGGTATTTATATATTTTTTTTTCTCATGATAGAAATCCTTGCGCTCTACCTATACATGTATTATTCTGGTTTAATTGAGTGGCAAGCGACAAAGGGCCAGTCGATGGTTTGACAGACACATTCTACCTACCAGAGACAACTTGGATTGTTTGCTAAAATGTTATCATGAACATACCGAAGTGGCTGCGAATTTGCTCAATTAGTAAAGTATGTACATAGTCAGAAGCTTAAAAAAAAAAAAAAAAAAAAAAAAAAAAGAGAGAGAGAGAGAGAGAGAAAAGAGAGATATAGAGAAAGAGAGGGAGGGAGGAGAGACAGAGAGATAGAGAGATAGAGAGAGAGAAAAAGAGAGACAGAAAGAGAGACAGAGACAGAAAGAGGGAGAAAGAGAGAAAGACACCGAAATATATATAGAGACAAAAACCCAGAAAGAAAGACAGGGGCAAAAAGAGAGAACCAGAAAGATAGAGAAAGAGGGAGAGAGACACCGAAAGATAAAGAGAGAGAGAGAGAGAGGGAGGGAGGGGGAGAGAAAGAGAGAGAGAGGGATAGAGAGATAGAGGGAAAGAAGTGCCATGCGGCACGATGAGAGAGAGGCAGGCCAGTGAAGAAGACACACATCCATCCTGGTGATGGTGCTGAGAGAAGCTCGCCTCTCGCGCTGTGTTATCAAAGTGAGATGTGGGTCATTGTGGAACATGAAGGTGAGTGCTAACTAAATAAAATGCAAAGTGGTGACTAATGCCATAAAAGTTGGTGAGGGATACGTTTAAAAGGTTAAAATTTCTAAGCTCTCACTGGCAACTGAGCACCATAGATTTTGTTCGGCAGTTTTCCGACATAGTTGTTTAATGAAATCTGAGATTGCAAATTCACCATTAATTTTCCTCTTTGTCACACTAAAGCAAACAATTGTCGTGAAAATGCGGTTTCTCTATGATATGTAATGTGCCATGCACTTAAAAGCGACGTTAAAATCTGCTCGGATATCGAGGCCTGCCACAGGAGCATTCACAGTAGAGGCTCTCTTTAGATCAGTGATTGCAAAATATTATAATCAACATCTTCGAATAAACCATAGTTACAGACTTTTCAGACAGCGACGCGCAACTTAGAACACAGGTTCAACGTGAGCCTGTCTGAACACTGATCAGAGAGCAGGGCTGCCTAGTGAAGTACCACGACTGAGTGGGAAATGATACTTTCTATTTGAAGAGCAAACACTCACGCAGCCAATCCTATCTAACAATCAACGTACATGTAAGTGTGTGTTTAAGTGTGTGTGTTTATGTGTGTTGAAACCAATCCATCATTTCCATTTCCTCTGCAATATGCGAGTATAATATTCTGGAAAAACAAGGCGTTGCCTCCAATAGTCGTTGTATTGTGAACAAATTCAGATCATGTTAAATAAACAAATTAAAACAAAGCCCCCCTCCAAACAACAACAATATCGACAACGGCGTTAAAAGCAGCTTGACCGACCACAGAGCGACCTTGGATCTGGCGCAAAAAACAAACAGTTCTTCAAAAACAGTTTCTCTGTCCTTTTGATTCTAGTCTTGTAACACAGAGAGTGCTACTTAGAGTTCTTATTATAGTGTGCGGCTGTTTTGGCGTGGGCTCAAATTGAGAATAAGAAAAGAAGAAGTCATTGGCCAGCTGTTGTGATCTATCAATTTATCTTCACAGAAATTTCCCATGGTCTCTTTTTTCTCGGTAGTTTATCTGATGGTTTTTGTAGCCCACCGCTTCGCTATTGATCACTGTACAATTTAGATTGAAGCATACATTCAGAAATACACTGTTTTTGTTGAAAAGTTAAATCCAGCTTGAATCAGGTGAATTTCTGCAACCACGTGACACCCGTTCAATTGAACCTGACATAGCGTTCCTGAGACAGCTCCGGCAGAGAATGCGGTCCAATCAGCCACTGCGCCAGGGTTCCACGGAGAACAAACCCCCAATACGTACCCGCCACCTTGGCCTAGTACCCGCGCAGTGAAAACGTGACAACAAGAAAACAAATGGGAAAGATTCACACAAACACCCCCTCCAACGCCCTTATGACGTCTTTTTCCCATTATCGGGTACTCAAAAGAGTGATAAATAGATAGATAGATAGATAGCTAGATAGATAGATAGATAGATAGATAGATAGAAAGATAGATATATAGATAGATAGATAGTGCTGTGAACCGACGAACTTTTCATTTATTCCTATGTGTCTTCTTTGCGAATTTCCTTGTGTATTTTCACTCTGTGACATAATGCATCGTCAGCACAAAAATAATTCCAAGACATACACATGGAAAAACCCATCGTCTGTACAGTTTCGGAGTTGGGTGACCCACATGTGTGGTGACCTGCCACCAGGTACAAAGACAATAAAATAGGATGCCACTTTTAGACCAAGGTTGTCACCAGAGTGCCTGAATGCAGCGACTGCAAGTAACGTCCCCTGACTGTTGAGACTGTCACGACTGGTGACACAGAGCATTGGGACTTATGACTGACACACTGGACTGACACGATCTAGCTCAGGACGCGGGATACTGAATCCTCTGATCAAATCTGTTCATTTTATTGTTTCACCTTAATAAAGGTTTCGTATAACGTGAGGTCACAGTTCGACGTGTTATTATTAAAATACCAAGCAGGTATAGTGATGTGCACCTGCCGAGCAGACACGTTTTTGTTGAGGCCAAGTTTGAGAGCACAAGGAAGGTAGCTGTGTGCTATCATATGCGGCTAACAATAGCAATTGTAATGGTTATAGCGGTGATGGTTATGGTACAGATAAATGTTATGACGATAATGATGGTGCATCATGGCGATGATTAAATAAATGGGGATGCTCTTTATGACAATGATAATAATGAATTTAGTGGCTGTGAATACAGTATAGATGGTGACAAAAATTGTGGTGGTGATAAACTGTAATAACATATTGATAACAATGATGATAAAAAGTCTCAATAAATCAGTAGTAAGGGTAATTGTAGAACGATGTTTTGCAACAATGGTGATAAAACGAACCGAGGAGGATAATGAATATGACGATGAGGATGGTGACGATTTAATGATGATGATAATGATGATGACGATGATGATGATGATGATGATGATGATGATGATGATGATGATGATGATGATGATGATGATGATGATGATGATGATGATGATGATGATGATGATGATGGAAGTTCTAAATATGATGATTAAGAAGATATTGACGATGACGATGATGAGAAGGAGGAGGAGAATGATAAAACGATGGTGGTTATAACGAGGATGAAAATTATTATGGACATAAAAAGAATATCAATTATAATTATTGGGATAAAGATTCTGGTGATTAGTTATTCTACATTACAGAATAATTTTTATTGTTTTCATATAGATGTCAAAATGACTGCTGGTTTCAATTTTCGATGAATAAAAGTTAATCTGATCTTCTCTTATCGCACAGTGGATCCATGTATTGGCTGAGGGTCGTCTGGCTGCTCCACCTTAATCAATGATCAATACAAACACAAAGTAAGTCGCGACGTTATTTGTGCTACTCCAAAGCTTAAATGCGCTAAAAAAGACACTGCTCTTTGAAGAGTGAGACAATTGTTTTTTGTATACCCCAAAGGGAACTTTGTAAGATGGCAACACCGTAAACGGTGCTCTTGTTATCTGGTGAAATATCAATACCAAATATGGTATTCACAAGCCTTGTAAAGAAACTGCAAGACATTTTAGCAAGGATGAGAAATGTCAATTGAAAAATAGATAACATCTGCTGGAAGAATTGATTCCTATGAAAACCAGATAGATAGATAGATAGATAGATAGATAGATAGATAGATAGATAGATAGATAGATAGATAGATAGATAGATAGATAGATAGATAGATAGATAGATAGATAGATTGTGCTGTGAACCGAGCGATTTCTTCATTTATTCCCATGTGTCTTCTTTGCGAGCTTCCTTGTGTAATTTTCACTCTGTGACATAATGCGTCGTCAGCACAAAAAAAATTCCAAGGACATACACATGGAAAAACCCTTCGTCTGTACAGTTTTAGAGTTGGGAGACCCACACGTTTGGTGACCTGACACCAAGTACAAAGACAATAAAATCGGATGCCACTTTAAGACCAAGGTCGTCACCAGAGTGTCGGATTACAGGATTCGGTAATGGCAGAGTCATACAAATATTTTCAAATCTCTCGTTTATATTTTTATTCTTTTTTTTTTTCATATAAAAAAAAAACGCAACACCAATAACGTACAAAGTGTAATAAAAACCAAATTTTTATTGTGTTTTTTCTTCAATAACGTTTAATCATTTATAAAAATGAAACAAAAAGAAAACAATAGTAAAAACAACAGCAGCCACCACCAACATCACCACCACCACCACAACAACAACCACAAAACAACAACCACAACCACCACAAAAGCAACAACCACAACACCAACACCAACAAACACAACAACAATATTCACACCACCAACCACAAAAACAACAACAACAATGCAACAACAACAACAACAACAACAACAACAACAACAACAACAGCAAAACATATTAACATATCCAACAGCAAGCACGTCAGTAAAACCAGAAAACAGTCATTGAAAATAACGATAATAGTGTCGCATTATCTTCTCTAATCATCGTTTTCTTATTAGTTTTAAAAGGCGACATCATGAATTAAAAAACAACAACAAACAATCCCCCTCCCCAAACAGACAAAGATAAATTATGCATTTAAACAGTTGAATTTTAACATCAAAAGTAGTTTAAAAATAGAGTAGTTAATATTTACATCTCTTTCGACCCATTTCATTGCTAATAATCAATACCGCATGCAATAATCTATTGAAATCTGAAATAAATATGCTGAAAATGCAAATTCTCTTCACCAAATGCGTCAAACTGAGAAGCCGAGAGAAGCAAACAGAAAGTAGAACACTCGCAGTCGAAATTACTTCATTCAAAAACGAACAGTGCCGTATGCCGGGGTATCGTGGACAATATCATAACTGTTGGAATGGGGGTCTTTAACCAATCTGAACCTGGCTCAATGTACTTGCTGTAGATGGAGGAAGCAATGGAAACTATGAACCACTGAGTAGGAAAGACATTGGACAGGTTATTTCACGATGTCCGCACAGGCTGGGTATGAAAGTGTTTCAATTTACCTCACACACGGAGAATCTTTGGACGACTCATTTAGAGGGGTATTAGAAAGCGTTCTACATTGCCAACCAAACAAGAAATAATAAAAAAAAAAAAACAAAAAAAACAAACAAATTAAAGATAATGTGTTTGTCTTTAGAAGTACTACAAGTGCTTGAAAGCAAAAAGTGAAGAGAGGAGACGAGGCCAAAACAATTTGTTTCAGACAAAATTTTGTACGTGACAAAGAACCGTTTTCAGGCAGCCATTTGCAACCATGAACTGTGCGTAACCTGAACTTGCAAAGCCCAAGCAAAAACCACAAGTTAGGCTAAAATCAACGCAGAATCATCCATTTTCACATTTCTCGTTATTCTGAGCCTAGCACAGAGTCTAAAAATCAACTCTGGACTGTTGAGAGTTACCTCGATTTACCGCTAGTAGAGACCTTTTCAAACACTCGTCATCAAGTGAGATGAATTAAAAATAGAACGGAAACTCCAAAAACGCAGAGAGGCTATTGATACCTTATGTGAAAATTGTTGATCAACTATTTTTGAGAAGTACGAAGGCACCATTGTCCGCTTTAAAATAATTTTAACTATAAATATCCATACAGTTTAATTATCCTGTGTGGACCTGAAGACCTATCTTGGAGTATGGCCACTGCGTATGGCAGCCCTACCACAAAACACTATGTAGTGACATAGAGGATGTGCAGAGAAAAGCCACCAGGCTACTGAGCAACCTCAAAGACAAATCATACCCCGAAAGATTGAGAAAACTGAAGCTACCTACATTATAACATCGCAGACTGAGAGGTGACATGATTGAGGTCTTCAAGTATCTACATGGCTACTACGATGCTGGCCAACCCCAGCTACACTTGGCCAGCGGCAGAGAACTACGAGGCCATTCTTTGAAGTTACGAAAAGATAGATACAGCCTCGATCTCAGAGCAAACTTCTTCTCACACAGAGTAATAGATGAATGGAACAACCTCACAGAAGAAGTGGTGACAGCCCCAACAGTTAATGCTTTCAAAAGTCGCATGGGCAAATTGTGGAAGAACCGCCCAAGCACGTACGAACCAGAATGCCAAATGTAAACTAGTACACATAGAAACGCCGGCCATGCATGCAATTAAACTCAGTATTTAAATAGGAACCGCGAACAGACCCAAAGGTCTACATCGCGGAAAAGTCAAGTCAAGTCAAGTCAAGTCAAGTCAAAAATAATTATTTGTTATAGATCTTTTGAGAGTTGTATTCTCCTGACAGTTTGATCTTTGGGTGACATGCACGACCGCTGTCTTGCCGGGAAATGATGTTATAACCACATATCAGAATGGACCCTACAGACAGCGGGCAACACAGCTTGTTAGTTAACCGGACTGACGAGGAGCAGGTCTACGGTTCGAACATCAACTCCGGTGGCCACGTCCCCGTATAGAATTTTGGGAAAGCTAGAGGGCGTTGCACTTATTAAAGTTAATCTTCCCCACTTTTCTACGACACGTCAGCACAGTGATGGTAATATTGTAGATGACAGATTATGTTTCAATGTGGTATATTTTGGTAACTTCTAGGTAATTTCTTCTTCTTGTCTTCGAAAGTGTTTTTTTTATCGAGAAAAAAAGGTTGCTAGTACACGCGTTTAACCATTACGTCAGAAATACACTTGAATTCGATCTGGCTAAAACTGTTTGAACTGTGGTAATCCTATATGGGAGGTAACAATACGTGCATAACTAAAGCTCCCCAGTTTGCTTGTGCACGACACACTCAGTCTCATGAGAAATGTTGGCAGACTGACACATTGAGGAAACACTGCCACGCCTCATCTAGTGCAACACACATTGAGTGATTGAGTCACAAGAACGACTCCCAGAAGGTCAAGTGTGCTAGACGCCAGCAGGCATCTGTCTAAAACGTAATCCCAGGTTAGTTTCAGGTTCCCCACGCATTCCGAGGACTCCTATATCTCGTGCTCTGGTCTTCGTATGCCATTCTTGTGTGGAAACTGATTGAAAATTTTCTCACATGCCGGATTGTGTCGCAAGTTGGAGCGCGTTGGAGCGTGCCAAGGTATCTCGTGTCAGAGCGTGACATAGCGTATAGTAGCGTATCGTATCGTGTAGAGGGCGTTTCAGCGTTGGAGCATGTCGAATGGTATCAGAGCGAGTCTTAGCGTGTTGGGGTGTGCCTTAGCGTATTGGTTAGTGTCAAAGCGCGTAGACAAGTCTTCAAGTGAGCCGTAGCGTGAGGCAGCGTGCGTATGTGCCGAGGTCTGTGGCCCGGCCTAGTGTAGCCGCGCTATGGCCCTGAGCCTGGCGAGAGCGCGTCTTGCGAGCACCAGCGCCGAGTAGAGCAGCGTCTCCAGCAACTCCAGCAGGCTGATCAGGCTCGCCCCCAGGCAGATCCCCATCTGGCCGCCCAGGGAGCCTCAGCAACGGCGGGAGGAAGGGGGGGGGGCAGGGAGGAAAATCAGCACATTTATGTGGCGAGTAAGGTACAGGGTAAAGCACAATTACACGGTTATAGAATTGTAGTGGCAAATGTGCTCGGAAAGATCATTACGGTGAGACAGGTAAATACAGAGGAAGAGCACTGTAGTAAGATAAGTATAGGGTAAGAGCACTGTAATAAGAAATGTATAAGGTACGAGCACTGTAGTTGGAAAGGTATAGGGTAAGATTACTGTAGTGAGAAAGATATAGGGTAAGAGCACTGTAATGAGAAATGTATAAGGTACGAGCACTGTAGTTGGAAAGGTATAGGGTAAGAGCACTGTAGTGAGAAAGATATAGGGTAAGAGCACTGTAGTGAGAAAGATATAGGGTAAGAGCACTGTAGTGAGAAAGGTATAGGGTAAGAGCACCGTAGTGATAAAGTTATAGAGTATTGTATTGAGAAAGGTATAAGGTAACAGCTTTCAAGTGAGAAAGGTACATACAGGGTATAAGAATATTACAGTGAGTACTAAAGGCACAATATAAAAGAATTATAGTGATGAAGTTACAGGATAGGGTCATGGTTGTGAGAAAGGTACATACAAGGTAAAAGGTATGATAACAGCCTTGGAGCTAGAAAGGTATAGGGCAAGGGCATTGTAGTGAAAATGGTACATGTAAAGAGATTTGCAGTGTTAAGGTTATTGAGTAAGAGAAGAGAATAATAGAAGTGTGTTGATAAATTTTCAGGTAAAGGGGCTTGGTGGAGCCTTCACTGAGGCAGCTCTAATTCCACTAACTGTAAATGTGAGCACTCACTAAGGTAGCTCTAATTTCACTACCTGTAAATGTGAGCACTCACTGAGGTAGCTCTAATTCCACTAACTGTAAATGTGAGCTTTCACTGAGGTAGCTCTAATTCCACTAACTGTAAATGTATGCACTCACTAAGGTAATTCTAATTCCACTAACTGTAAAGGGATCACTCACTGCGGTAGCTCTAATTCCACTAAATGTAAATACGAGCACTCACTGAGGTAGCTCTAATTCCACTAACTGTAAAGGGATCACTCACTGACGTAGCTCTAATTCCACTAACTATAAATGCGAGCACCCACTGATGTAGCTCTAATTCCACTAACTGTAAATGCGAGCACTCACTGAGGTAGCTTTAATTCCACATACTGTAAAAGCGATCACTCACTGAGGTAGCTCTAATTCCACTAACTGTAAATGTGAGCATTCACTGAGGTAGCTTTAATTCCACTAACTGTAAAAGCGATCACTCACTGAGGTAGCTCTAATTCCACTATCTGTAAAGGGATCACTCACTGAGGTAGCTCTTATTCCACTACCTGTAAATGTGAGCACTCACTGAGGTAGCTTTAATTCCACTAACTGTAAAAGCGATCACTCACTGAGGTAGCTCTAATTCCACTAACTGTAAATGTGAGCACTCGCTGAGGTAGCTCTTATTCCACTGCCTGTAAATGTGAGCACTCACTGAAGTAGCTTTAATTCCACTAACTGTAAAAGCGATCACTCACTGAGGTAGCTCTAATTCCACTAACTGTAAATGTGAGCACTCACTGAGGTAGCTCTAATTCCACTAACTGTAAATGTGAGCACTCATAGAGGTAGCTCTAATTCCACTAACTGTAAAACGTGAGCACTCATAGAGGTAGCTCTAATTCCACTAACTGTAAAATGTGAGCACTCATAGAGTTAGCTCTAATTCCACTAACTGTAAATGTGAGCACTCACTGAGGTAGCTCTAATTCCACTAACTGTAAATGTGAGCACTCACTGAGGTAGCTCTAATTCCACTAACTGTAAATGTGAGTACTCACTAAGGTAGCTCTTATTCCACTAACTGTAAATGCGAACACTCACTGAGGTAGCTCTAATTCCACTAACTGTAAATGTGAGCACTCACTGAGGTAGCTCTAATTCCACTAACTGTAAATACGAGCACTCACTGAGGTAGCTCTAATTCCACTAACTGTAAATGTGAGCACTCACTGAGGTAGCTCTAATTCCACTAACTGTAAATGCGAGCACTCACTGAGGTAGCTCTAATTCCACTAACTGTAAATGTGAGCACTCACTGAGGTAGCTCTAATTCCACTAACTGTAAATGTGAGCACTCACTGAGGTAGCTCTAATTCCACTAACTGTAAATGTGAGCACTCACTGAGGTAGCTCTAATTCCACTAACTGTAAATGTGAGCACTCACTGAGGTAGCTCTGGGTTGTGTACTGAGCCACGTGACTCTCCCGGCGGACCAGATCAGACTCGAAGAACACGCGCAGCTCGAGGAAGTTTTGTCTGGGAGGTGAACATCGATAAAAAACAGTACATAAAGGTAGAACCAAGAAACCGACGGTAACAATAACATAGCAATAACAACAACAACAACAACACCACCACCACCAACAACAACAACAACAAAAACAACAAAAACTACAATAACAACAACAACAACAACAACAACAACAACAACAACAACAACAACAAAAGCAACAATAACAAATACAAAACAACAGCAATAACAAATACAAAACAACAACAATAACAAAAAAGCCCAATAAAAATAACAATAGCAGTAACAGCAGCAACAACAACATCATTAATAACTGAGGCAAAAGTATTTTAAAGTCAATGTTAATATGTCCACATGAGCGTTCGACAGCATAACGTACCTCAGAAATAATATTTTGAACGTTTGATTCATTGAACTGCAAATCAGCTTGAAAATTAGCCAGATTCTTTCTATTCATCCATATAAAAACAAAGTTCTTATTTAATCCACTTTGAGGTAGGATTTCTTAAAAATCTGTCAGCGTTCCTCACTTTTCTCGCCTGCATTTAGACATTTCATCTCTCACTCACATCACCCTGCTAGCCTGTGTGGTGTTCAGATATTTCACCTCTCACTCACATCACCCTGCTAGCCTGTGTGACGTTCAGATATTTCATCTTTCACTCACCTCACCCTGCTAGCCTGTGTGATGTTCAGATATTTCACCCCTCACTCACCTCACCCTGCTAGCGAGATGGTGTTTAAACATTTCATCTCTCACTCACATCAACCTGCTAGCGAGATGGTGTTTAAACATTTCATCTCTCACTCACATCAACCTGCTAGCGAGATGGTGTTTAAACATTTCATCTCTCACTCACCTCACCCTGCTAGCCTGTGTGATGTTCAGATATTTCATCTCTCACTCACCTCACCCTGCTAGCGAGATGGTGTTCAGATATTTTACCTCTCACTCACCTCACTCTGTTAGCCTGTGTGGTGTTCAGATATTTTACCTCTCACTCACATCACCCTACTAGCGAGATGGTTTTTAGATATTTAATTGCTCACTCACCTCACCCTGCTAGCCTCTGTGATGTTCAGGTATTTCATGATGGCCGGCAGCGAGGCTTCTGACGGCATCTGCGACGAAGACACGACGATGTCGTAGCGGACAAAGGAGCAGGGTCGCGGGCAGTCACACTCGACCGGTAGGATGCCGTTCCTGAGATTGTCTGCACCCACAGAGTTTTAAGTAATAGTGCTATAGTTATATCCCTGTATCTGCAGCCACAAAGCAATTGTGCTAGGAGAAGAGACATACAACCTATCGGCAGATTTCATTTTGAATGTTGAAGAAACATATAAATAAGAATAAACTTAGGTGAGGAAATACACTAAATTATATGATTGGAGACTACAACAAAAAACAACAACTAAAGGGTTAACAGAATAAAGAGAACAAAGTCGAGAGCCAGGAGGAGAAGGGGTGAGGAATAAGAAAGAGTTATCAGTAATGTCAAACCAAGCACAAAGTACTCACCCACGGTGGTCTTCAAACAGCCGTATAGGAAGGAGTAGGCTGTGCATGGGGGTAGACCTTCCATCACTGGAGAGATGGGCCATAGAGAACACAAACATTTCACACATGTAGAACGGATAATAATGATAAAAAAATAGTTTATACAAATAACATGTCTTCATCTTTAAACTGATTTTTCTTGTTTTCCTTTAGTCACTTAATCTGTTCAACTTTGAAAAATGTACATAACTGTTATGCCGTACTTCGTTTTCAACATTTATATTAACATAGATCTTAGATTTGTATCTATTTATCAAACTTTTTATTGTATGTCCAAAATTCAGATCTTCAAGGAAAACAAAGAATGATAGATCCTCCCCTGCCCCGTCAGCCCCACACTCGCCGGTAAAGTGCACTAACCGATTGTCTGACACCCTCCACTCCACTTGCCTCCCGATGCATCGCGCTGCCCTGAGCTATTTAGAAGAGATACCTTCTGGCACACACATTGTAGTTTGAGAACCCTCTATTTAGAAGAGATACCTTCTGGCACACACATTGTAGTTTGAGAACCGTATATTACATAGACTGTGATAATAACCACCCCGCTAAACATTCACATTATCAAAGCATAACAAACGTACTCAAACTAAGCTTTAAACGAAGACCATGGCTAACCCACCCCACTTAAGCACTTACCACACCATCATAGCTAACTCCGTCCATCTATATACAAAGCACAATATCCTGTGTATTCAATTAGCGTCTTTATTTTAAATAATTATATAGTATGTTTGTATTGTATGATGACAATATCCTCAATACCCTACTCGAAGGTGTGAAAGAACCATTATGATTATTACAATTTAACTATCTGACTGTCACTGGCCTTCACTGATCAATGCCCGCGGTTCTATGAACAGATCATCTTAAATGACCCTCCCTGACCCTCACTGACCCTCACTGACCTTCACTGATCAATGCCCATGGTGAAATGACCACATCATCCTTACTGACCCTCTCTGACCCTCACTGACCCTCACTGACCCTCACTGACCCTCACTGACCCTCACTGACCCTCACTGACCCTCACTGAGCCTCTCTGGTCTTCACTGACCCTCTCTAACCCTCACTGACCCCCACTGACCCTGACTGACCCATGCCGACGATGTAGCAGCCACAGAGTAGGCTGGCCCGTCTGACCACACACAGGTCTCGGCATCGCTGGAAGTCGTACGACTCGCCCGTGGGCATCTTGGCCCTGAGCGTGTCGCTGTGCTTGTCCGTCTCCAGGCAGCTGTCCGAGCCGTAGGACCGGTACGGGGCCGGCAGGAACGAGTACTGGGCGGGACATAGAGGCTTGTCTTTCAGTGGAGACCAAAATACATACAAACACCGATATGGTATACACAATGCAAATAAAGGATATTAATTACTTACATTTAAGTTTTTATACATGTGTTTCGACTGGCGCCATTGCGCCACTATAGTCAGAAAACTGTTGTGGGTCATATTTTTTTTTTTATTATAATAGCTCTTTAATTAGTTGAGCTCCTTTCTTTATTCGCACTAAAAGCTATAGTACATATATAAGATACGTAGATAAATAGATAGATATACAAATAAATAAAGAGAGATACAGATAGAGAGAGGGAGAGAGAAATTGAGACAGGCAGACACACAGGCAGACTGAAACAGAGAAAAAGAAAAGTTGGCAAGGATATTGAGACAGAATAAAAATGTTCACATTGATTCAATCAATGCGTTAGAAATACTTAAAAGGGCCACTCAAAACCTAACGGTAGAGATCGAAATATTTGTCCATTGTCCCCTAAAATACATTATTAATATTTGTGTGTGCTAACATTCAAACTGCCCTCTGTCAAACAGTTAGGTGACCTGATTTAAAATAGATCTTGAACTCTCAAAGTAGAGCGCGGGTTTTCTATTTGAGAGTGACGGTTTGATTTTTTATCGATCCGTCTTGCGTTCACGACACTTGATTCGATGACAGTAGAATGTGACCGGCTGAGACAAAAGTCAAGGTATACGGCCTCTCTCTCTGTGTGGCAGCTTGTAAATTTTTCAGAATTTTGCCCTGGAACCCATTCATGAGACAGCCTAATTCCGTACAAGGGCGTTAAGAAGGCAGCGCATCAAACCTCATTCTGCGTGAGCGACAGTCTCCACCTCCACGGCCCGTAGTGCAAGTGCGGCGATCTGAACTCCAGGCCCCTGAGCCTGTGTACCCAGTGTTTGTGGACCCCTGGTCACACCCCCGAGGAGGCGAGAGGGGCGGTTAGAATAGGTTACTCAGTGGGCAGTCAACAGTCACAAACACCTGGGGATCAGTGTGGGGCGAGGGGCGGTTAGAATAGGTTACTCAGTGGGCAGTCAACAGTCACAAACACCTGGAGACCAGTGTGGGGCGGGAGGGGAGGTTAGAATAGGTTACTCAGTGTGCAGTCAACAGTCACAAACACCTGGAGACCAGTGTGGGGCGAGGGGGCGAGAGGGGCGGTTAGAATAGGTTACTCAGTGGGCATTCAACGGTCACAAACACCTTGGGACCATTGTGGGGCGAGGGGGCGGTTAGAATAGGTTACTCAGTCGGCAGTCACAAACACCTGGTTACTAGTGTGGGGCGGGGTGGGCGAGGGGGGCGGTTAGAATAGGTTACTCAGTGGGCAGTCAAAAGTCACAAACACTTCAGACGACGGATGGATGATGAGATTTATTTTCACAAAGCAAGAACAGGTAGTTTTACACTCCCTAGACTTCCCGAAGAAAATACTAGCTAGACGATTTTTGCCGAGATTCGAACCGCAGACCTCTTGCTTTTCAGTCCAGAGCATCAAAATATTGGTTGATCTTGGCAGCAACAGCGTGCTTTGATCCCTTTTTTCTATTATAAAATGAAAAGCACCAACTCAAACAGGGCTTAAATAGGCAGAGTCGGCTATCATTGCAGGGATTTGTATGCCCCTTTCTGGGGGGTGCGGTGGCCCTGGGGTAGAAAATTGGCTTCCGACGCAAAAGGTCCAGATTCGAGCCCTGGCAATTGCGCTCCCTACTGGTTGGATTGGTGTCAGTTTAATGTGACCGCATGAGACAAGAGTCATGGTATCCCCGCCCTGTCTCGTTTGTAGCGGCATATAAAATTGTCTGACGTCGGTTTTGGGACCCGTCCACAATATAGCCTATATAGTGCCAATGTTGGACGTAAAAGCAAATCAAAAACAACAGATCCAAATTTTCACTAGGGTTTTTTTCCCTAATTTAGAGAACGGGAGAAAGTAAATGAAATATAGAGAAAACTTTTTAAAGAACGTCACTGAGCAATTTTTTGGAAAGACGGGCCACGATGATCCAACGTCGCAATGTCAAGGGATAAAAGCCATGATAATAGACAAACCAAAAATTATTCATAACCTTCCTTTATCTTCTTTGATTTGTTTATTTAACAATCATCTCATCGCCACTGTTATGACAGATTTGTACCGTATATGAAAGCTTGCGTCATCTCTAAAAACCCAAACCACCAATAATACATTTTTCCGAGTGCAGCAAGCACCATATTATTCCAAGTACAGAGAAAGGTCTCTAAAATGTTCACCGAGCAAATTAGTGAAGTCGAAGCTCTGCTCGGGAAGAATCGAGATTGTAGAGTAATTTTTCTCATGTTATTTCATCTTTAACTTAGGGAAAACCCTACAGATGCTGCCTAGCTATAAAAAAAAGTTCATGTTGTATCCCAAGCAAACACCTGTAGGAATATCATCCAATAAAGTTTCCATAACAAGTAGCAACATTGAATAGTATTAACAAATATCAATATCTATCAAACTTCTAGTTTATCAGCTCTTTAGGCAGAAAACTACTGCCTGCCTGATGCAGGGCCTGTGCAGTTTTATTATCAAATCCTAACCAATATCCAAACCTTGAAGATTGAAAGCCCCACGCTCTTTAACCACTTCACCCCTCCCCCCTCTAAGAAGCAATAGCCGTTACAGTGTTCAAGTTTCGTAACAACAAACTGGAACTAAAGCGAGCCGTTGAGACAGCCATGGACGCACCCTGAGGCCAGCGTTGTTGTCGAAGACGATGCCGTAGTCGTCCTGGTGAATGTTGAGGAGCAGCCTGAGGCCCGAGTGGCGCCCGTGGCTCGTCACGTTCCAGTGGCCCCGGCCTGGGGCGTGCTGCACGCTGTTGAACTGGTAGCACGGGCCCTCCTCGGTGAAGATCGTCTGGTGGGAGTCGGTGGGAGCCGGGGGGGGGGGAATTGCAAAGGTTCAAAATAATAACAGTGTATATATGTCGCCGGAGCAAAGATCATACAAAATAACAATGTGCATCAAGATCCGACAATTTAACATTTTCTTCGTGTACAGTTATTGCAACGTCACCTAACAGCGATAGCAAACAGAATGCCAATTATCATAACAGCTTTTTATACAGACACTAAAGTTTACATTTGGAGGCTTTGTCTTTAAGGATTACAGAAGGCTTTTTACTGGTACAAGGGGGGTTGATTTACTTCTCCCCCTCTTTGTCAAAGCCTTTTCATTCATTTCCATATATTTCTGATCTTCTCTGATATTTCTTTCATTTTTATTCACCTGCGATAAACGGTCCCATAGCGAACACCAAAGCGATATGCATGGGGCTCTGTGCGGGTGTACAATCATAGTCTAGACATACAAAGCCAACGAACAACCGTGAAACGTTAAACAACTTTTGGCCAAGTTATGCCCCCCGTGTGGATATTAAACGTTATAAAATCTTTGGCCAAGTTATGCCACCCATGTGGATGGCAGTGCATGGATACCTAGACCTCTGCTTCAGCCGCTAACATTTTACTGACACCGATCAGGCGGCCTGATCGCGGATGGAACTGCGAATCTCATGATTATAAACTGCACGATTTACCATAGGGCCACCCAGTACTCCATTCAAGATATAAACCTCAACTATGTTCACAGCGGTCCAACTGAAAGTGAACACACCCGTACACAACACACCCGTATACAGCACACCCGTACACAACACACCCGTACACAGCACACCCGTACACAACACACCCGTACACAACACACCCATACACAACACATCCGTACACAACACACTCGTACATAACACACCCGTACACGACACATCCGCACACAACACACCCGTACACAACACATCCATACACAACACATCCATACACGACACACTCGTACACAACACATCCATACACAACACACCCGTACACAACACATCCATACACAACACACCCGTACACAACACATCCATACACGATCACTCGTACACAACACATCCATACACAACACACCCGTACACAACACACCCGTACACAACACATCCATACACGACACATCCATACACGACACACTCGTACACGACACATCCATACACAACACATCCATACACAACACATTTATACTCAACACATCCATACACGACACATCCATACACAACACATCCGTATACAACACACCCGTACACAACACATCCGTACACAACACATCCGTACACAACACATCCATACACAACACATCCATACACGACACATCCATACACGACACATCCATACACGACACACTCGTACACAACACACCCATACACAACACACCCGTACACAACACATCCATACACAACACACCCGTACACAACACATCCATACACGACACACTCGTACACAACACATCCATACACGACACACTCGTACACAACACATCCATACACAACACATCCATACACAACACATCCGTACACAACACACCCGTACACAACACATCCATACACAACACATCCGTACACAACACACCACATCCGCACACAACACATCCATACACAACACATCCATACACAACACACCACATCCGTACACAACACAACACATCCGTCCACAACACATCCGTACACAACACACCTGTACACAACACATCCGTACACAATATATCCATACACAACACATCCGTATACAACACACCCGTACACAACACATCCGTACACAATCAGGTGTAAGGACGTCAATGACGTGTGACGTGTGTCGACTGCCGCAGGCGCTTACGTAGACGTGTTGATGGCGGGGAACAGCGAGTGAAAGCCCGAGGCGTTGGCCAGGATCTGGAACAGCGGGTCACTCGCGTCCTTGCCCCGGAAGCTGAATGGACACATGTTGCAGATGGTGACCGTCGGGAAGCGCCGGTCCGTGTCCACAAACACCATCGTCCTGGAAAGAGTGTGTGTGTGGGGGGGGGGGGGGGGGGGGGACAAGATGAGATACGACCAGATACGTGCCACATGTCGAAAACTTTTGTCAAGTGACAGTAAATAATAAGACTTAGCTAGCCTTGCATTTTTTTCTAGGACACATTTAATAGTTTTGGGTAGCAGTATTATGAATAACCACGACAGAAGTAATACGCGCAGAAAGCGAGACATTTCACCCTCATGGAATTATACGTAAAACAACACGATTCAAACACTACTCTACTAAGCCTTGGACTTTGTTGCTCACAGATATTGGTGTCATGATGCCATCTTCCTTGACGGTTATTCCATGCCCTCTAGTTCTTGCTACTGTAAACAGTGCAGGATCATGCAACGCCGACTCCGATTATGATGTTTGTTTGGAAAACACCCATGATTATCGCACTGAGGCAATGATACCTAAAGCCTTATAAACAGCTAAAATATACAAACAATAGCATACGGCGAGCAAAGGAGTCTAGGACATGTTAAAAGAAAGCGCGATTCACAATCCCCAAAAAGCACATAGATAAGTAACAAAATAGCAGTGCAGGTGTAAGGACGTCAATGACGTGTGACGTGTGTCGACTGCCGCAGGCGCTTACGTGGACGTGTTGATGGCGGGGAACAGCGAGTGAAAGCCCGAGGCGTTTGCCAGGATCTGGAACAGCGGGTCACTCGCGTCCTTGCCCCGGAAGCTGAACGGACACATGTTGCAGATGGTGACCGTCGGGAAGCGCCGGTCCGTGTCCACAAACACCATCGTCCTGGAGAGAGAAAAGGGGGGGGGGGGGGGGGGGGGGAAAAGG
>RQTK01000808.1:116813-128121 GCA_003991915.1 Elysia chlorotica | reverse complement strand
TCTATCTATCTATCTATCTATCTATCTATCTATCTATCTATCTATCTATCTATCTATCTATCTATCTATCTATCTATCTAAACATTGATTTATCTTTGTATCTATCCATATACCTGATCAAGGGAGGGGGTCTGTATGCAGTGCTAATATGGATGGTTGAAATTTGACAATGGTAGTGCTATCTCTACTATTCATGATCGAGTGTTTAAGTCAGAAACCTCGACAGCCACTACATTTCGTGTACTTAATTATTTAACTATATTGAGACTATCTTATCAGAAGTGAACATTATTCCTTTTAGTTTAAGATGCGTAGGAAATTATTCCCTATTGGTTTTCTATCTGAATACATTAATTTTAATACGTATTTGAAAACTATACTGTTCAGGGCTTAGTATTTAGTGCTCGCACCTGGGCAGCACAACTGATGGATTACTTTAAAACAAAAAAAAACACCACTTGCACAACCACCACCACTGAGAGAGAGAGAAAGCGAGAGAGACAAAGAGATAGAGATTATTATTATTATTATTATTATTATTATTATTATTATTATTATTATTATTATTATTATTATTATTATTATAATCATCATCATTATTACTCTCCCTTCATTAAATGGGACAAATATAATAAGTTGCGTGTAGTTTTGATTTGCGTTGAATTTTATCCGGGAAAATGAAGTCTTTGGCCCATACATCGTTGAAGCAATAATATTACAATACATGTAATTAAAAAAACAAAACGTACTTCCAGACAAAACGAAATCGGTTAAGTAATAAATGAAAAATCTTGTAATCAGTTTCAAAAGTAAAAAATAACCTACTGTTAATTCTTCTAGGTTTAAAGAACTTGGAAAAGTTCACGTTCACCGAAAACATAACATTATCGAAAACTGTATCGGCCTCGCAGTGAGTATCTGAAAGATCAGTCTATCGTTTTGATATCAGAACTTTAACGTTTTTGGCCAGCCGTTCCACCGTTTTTAGTACTGTTGGAGAATGTTTAGACTCCGGGATGTTGGTTTATTTTGACTGACTCATCTACTCATGTATTTCTATCAATATGAGAAGATCAATTGTTCATAAAAAAAGAGAGAGCGACAGATAGAGAGAGAGAGAGAGATGGAGAGAGAGCTAGAGAGAGAGAGACAGAGAAAGAGTGAGAGAGAGAGAGTGAGAGAGAGAGGAAGAGAGAGGGAGAAAAGAGAGGAAGGGGAAAAGAGAAAGAAAGAGAGAGTGAGAGAGAGAAGGGGAGAGAGAGAAAGACAGAGCAAGAGAGATTGAGAGAGAG
This sequence comes from Elysia chlorotica, assembly GCA_003991915.1. Taxonomy (NCBI): domain Eukaryota; kingdom Metazoa; phylum Mollusca; class Gastropoda; family Plakobranchidae; genus Elysia; species Elysia chlorotica. The sequence continues at coordinate 126,829 of RQTK01000808.1, read as the reverse complement.
AAAGAGAGGGACATAACAAAAATGAGCTAATATTGAAATTGAACCACAACTTTCTTTTGTTTTTAAACTTTAAAAAATTACCCCCCTTTTTATAAAAAAAAAAGTAAAGGTATATTTAAGTGACTCGACTTTTCATTGGTTCAGAAATCAGTAGAACCATGCTCCACGTTTAAAGCAGTGGTCCTATCTCAACTTCCGACAGGCTCTTCCACAAACCATCCCTGAGATCAGACGTTATTTGATTTTGGCCCAATTATTTAACCTGGATCAACAAAGGTTTGGTCATTAAGATTAGGATACAACTCATTTACAAATTTGCAACACCTTTAAAAGCTCGCTCCGCATCATTGCTCGAATTGAACAAAATTGCATTGGGCCAGTATTGATAGCATTAACTACAGTTACAAAAAAATGAACCCGATAATATATAAAATGTAACTTGATTGGACTGATGTTAGTATTTTCCTTTTATAAAGCTAGATGTATATTTTTATGGGGGTGGGGTGGGTCACAAACAAACAAAACAACAAAAACATATTTTTTATTGGGGAAGCAGGGGTTAACAATCTGACTAAATCTATAAAATACTACGTTATCATTTACTGCTTTATAAGACAAACCAAGCAGTCCCTGGGTACTGCTTCCCCTTACACCTACTTTTCATCAAACTGTTGTTATGGTACTTTGTCTCGGTGGATCCCCTGATGGACATTCATCATTGGTACTTTGATTTGTTCACATCCTCCAATCGGTTTCAAAGGTTGATTACATCACTGAACAGTAACAATACCTTTATTATAGTAGATGTCTTTTGTGAGAAAACGATTGTAGAGGTGAGCATGCCTTGTAAATCACATCGTGATATTTATAATAAACGTCATTGCAATGATGGCAGTGGTGATGTAACAATATTTCGTACTGCTGATGTGTTATGAACCCATTCTGTGATGTGGTCTTGCATTTACCCCCAATGTCCTCCGCGCAATCTCTTTTCTTCATCTGTTCACGTTGTCGCCAGCTTTTCAATGCAACTCCTTCTCATAACATTTGTCGATGATTTGGCCCGTGCTTATCCTACCCGTGCTAATGATTATTGTCCTTAAGGTGCCTGTCTCCTCTTGTAAGATTTCTTTTATATCTATGTAGCTCTGACCAGTCTTTTTAAAAAGCACGGCTCGGTTGCTTCAATTTTTCTTTTCATTTCAGTATTCATACCAAAGTCTCAAAGCTGGTGTAGGCCCTATAATGTGTTGCCGGATTCAGTTAACTCCATAGATATGCCTTTGTTTGTGAGCACAGATTTCCCGCCTTAGCTAAGATTAATTAAGCTTTTACTGGCACGTGCATGATGCGATTGTGCCAGATTTGTTACAGGTAACCCTCATAACCCTCTATTTGTTTCTGTTATCAGTTGCCTTGGTAAAAACACAGGGGTTTCTTTCTTGTTCCGTTGAAGCAGCCTGAGAACCGATAGGCACTCAGTGTCTTTTATTCCCTCTATTTTCCCCACCCTATGATTTTTTCCTCCTCGATTTATATGCCAAAAGATTTAACTGTCATCTGAAAAAGAGTTGGGTAACCATCTTTTTATATCCCGAGATATCCATTACCTCTTCGTTTCTTTCTTTTGCACGGCACTTTCATAATTCCTCATAATTTAACGTTTGTGCTGTTTCGAGTCTTTTCTCTATACCTTCGGCAAAAATGCATCAGCTATATTTATAATGCATAATTATTATAAATGTTCAGTTCCTTAAGAAAAAAGATTGCACTTTGAGCAATGCAATTTTGATATTTGAATAAACTCAATGTAAAGATGTTTTTTTTAATGTCTGACTGTTTTTTCCTCTAGTATCTGTATGAGAATAAAAAAAAGCATCCATTTCACACCAAATTGATCGCGCACCTAGTCAGTAAAATCATAACGCTTGTTTTTCTTATTGAGCGCATTCCAAACTTTTTGAAAGGAACCCAACAAAACTTTGAGGGTTATACTTTTGTATTATTACTTTTTTCATCGACATCAAAGGTATATCTAATTTTGTTTCGTTACAATTTTCCAATGTTAACTAAAACATCAGCCTGTCGCCTGTCGCGTGCTATGAAAGGCGAAGTAAAGCCCTATGGGTGAAGTGCTGTCATGGGTTCTGTCGACAATCTTTGCAGGTAAATCAAAATTTTGGCAGATCTAAATCATTCTGATGAAACACATTTTTCACCCAATAATTATTCAACTTTAGATCTAGTCTACATTGTTAGACAAGGAAGGAAAAAAAAAGCGATACCAGTATGCGGATCAAAATCTAATTTAGATTAAGATAATTATGTTATCTTTAATCTTAAGTATATTTGTCTTGTCAAGATCTAGAATTTGGACAATACTGGATCTAGATCTAATAACTTCTCTATAAATGCAGACGAACGTAACTAGAACAGAGGTTAGAAGAAGCTTTGAAAAGGTTATTAAGGATGGTTGGTTGAGTGTGATAGCTTATCGTCGTTTATCGATACAGCAGTAGATCTAGGTCCACAAATAATTCTAGATAACCTATTACTAATGATTTTTATAATGAACAGTAGGGGCTTTAACAAAATATTGAAATATTATTCAACAGTTTGGTCCAACGCTAATTTAGCTCTCATTAAACTGATAAAATGAGGTTGACAAAATATTTATCTTTCCCACATCCATCACACAAGCTAACGCTCCTGTGTCAGTGAGTAAAAAAATATTTATCTTTCCCGCACCCATTACACTCATTACACAAGCTGTACGCTCCTGTATCAGTGAGTGAAATATATCTTTTCCGCGTCCATTACACACATTACACAATCTGCACGCGCCTGTGTCAATGAGTGATATATTTATTACACAAGCTTACGCTCCTGTGTCAATGAGTGAAATATTTATATTCCCACATCCATTACACACATTACACAAGCTTACGCGCCTGTGTCAATGAGTGAAGTATTTATATTCCCACATCCATTACACAACATGTGAGCTCACCTATCGGTAAGTGAAAGATTTATTTCTCCCCCCCCCCCCCCCCCCCGAAGATCTACCCCTTGAGCCATGGACCGGGGACGCGCGCTGGGATTGGAGAGTGGGCGGGGCCCTGGCTGCTGTTCTCATGGCGGTTATCGCCCTTGATAGTAGATAGTAGTAGATAGATAGATAGATAGATAGATAGATAGATAGATAGATAGATAGATAGATAGATAGATAGATAGATAGATAGATAGATAGATAGATAGATAGATAGATAGATAGATAGATAGATAGATAGATAGATAGATAGATAGATAGATAGATAGATAGATAGATAGATAGATAGATAGATAGATAGATAGATAGATAGATAGATAGATAGATAGATAGAAGATAGATAAATAGATAGATAGGTTGATTGGTAGACAACTGCATAAAAGTGGATAAATATCTATGGAATGATTGTAGATTTACTTACCTTGAAAAGAAAACCAAGTCATTGAAAGATCAGAACATAGAGACAAATATAAAAGAAAGGACAGGTAGCGAGGGACAGTCACACTATGATAGAGTATCGTATGATTTACACCAGAACAGATGAGAAATGAGTTTTTGCGTATGAATATTTTACATGGTGGTAGGGAGCGAGAAGAATTGCCCTCATCACTCACGTGACCACTCCATCACACCTTCCACAGGTACACGTGGCATTCTGCGCATGTCCGCCCTCCCGGTAAGGATTCAACTTTGGTTTGCTGGGGAATAGAAGCGCTTGTCTCTCCTTTGTATGATTGAAAATGAATCATTTTTGTATCCGTTTACATGTTTTTGTTTCACAGAGATAGTCACGTTATAAATTGGGTGTCGATATGTAAGGCGGTTATTACAATAATTATTAACAGTTCAGACGAAACAAACATTCTATTAGTCTGTTTGTTTCTTCAATAACTTACAAGTTAGAGTTAACGTGTTCTCTCATTGGCAGATGGAAATAAAAAGCCTTCTTGATAATAATTATCAAATGCATAAGCTCCGCTTACCATGAAGTTGAATTATAGACTTTATGTTCTCCCACCTCCGGTGCACATAAATCCAAGGTGTCCTAAAGCTTAATGTTATATTATGCAATACAACCTTTCAACGATCTCTTTCAGAAAATGCGCACAGTGCCAGGAATGAAGAAGCTGAGGACGGGCCGGAACGCTTCCAGCGAACTCCAGCTTGCAGGCGAGACGGAGACAAGACCTGGAGGCAAGCATGTTATCAACAAAACACTGGGTGCAAACTGAGGTCATCCAAGCAGCCGGCCAAAAGAGAGTTCAGCTACCTCAAACAGTTTCGCATTTATGAAAAAATAGAGAGACATTCGACGAAATATCGCATCTCTACATCCTCACCAAATTTCAAACGACAGTATCTGCACAGGAAAAATGGTCCAAGGCATAGCAGCAGCTGCCCTGACAACTTGAAGTACAAGGATACTTGCTATGCTTCGAAACAGAAAACAGCAGAGACCACTGGGTACAGCCGCAAAGACAGTCACAAGAGATCGGGCGATTCCAAAGAAGGGGCTATCCATTGTACTGGCTGCAATGAGAGAGATCCTAGGGCGACTGCAGCTGATCATATAACGACAGTCAAACGTACTGCATCATTCCTAGAAGTAAAGAATGAAAACGCCACTCTTACTTCTAAACTTAAGAAACACATCTCCCCAGCTACGGGAATTTCTTTTAATCATGGTGGCGATTTCTGCAGACTTTGCTTCTCTCCACAGAACGATACATCTACAATTTGCAAAGTTAGAACGGAAAAAGACGAGGTTCTGCCAGTTTCATCGAACTCTCATGTCTCGATATTATCAAACAGACTTACACAACAGACTGTACACTTTACAAACGACCACATATCAGCTAAAAATTTTCCTACAGAGATAAATCGATTATCAAATAAATGGAAGAGAACAACGATTTTCCCGGAAGCCGACCGATTTACTAAATTGACTCCACTGAACGACAACTTCCGGCTAGGGCGTGAGACCGCACAAATTGGAACCTGTGGAAGCGATGCACGTTTTTCTTCCACGTCTCGGAATAGCGGCCACGGTGTGGGATCCAAACGCAAACGCGCCGTGGAAGAAGCGGACGCCCACATAGAAGCGATGGTCGCCTGTGAAAAAAGTTGTCGCCTAAAAACTGAGGCGACCGTGAGGATCCGGCACCCGCGATCGAGGAGAGTCCGGGACTTTGGCTGGTCCTCGAACGCGCGCCATCATCGATCGACATCCAGAGCCCGGACCAGCTCGCTCCAGCAGGCGGTGGCCTCATTCGACCTGGGCGCGGGGACCACGGCTTCGTTCTGCGGCAAGAAAGGGTCGCTCTACTCCAGCCGCGCCAGCATCAGGTTCTCCCCCGAGCAGAGCCCGTGCCAGTCCGTCGTGAGCTTCTCTCCCAAGAGTTTAGTCCCCAATAAAGAATGTAACACCACTCAGTATTCCAGCGGCGGAGACACGGGCAGTCTTTCCAAGGACAGCAAACACGACGATGCCAATAGGAGAGGTGCATGTGACCTACCTTGCAAGCGTAAGAGGGACAATAGTCCAAAGCCTTTGCGAATGAAAGACGGTGCGTTACGTCCTACCGCATATCATGCTTATTTCAAGCCGGACCATGGCCAACCACGAAACTTAAAGAAATACGACGAAGGGAGGTCGAGGGCTAACAACTCTACTCACTCGGAAAATTTTTTCAAGTGGGAGAAATGTTTGACTGTAGATAGAGAAAACAACATAAAGTGCATGGTGTCCCTCAGCGATTGTGCCCTGAACCACACGCCCTTTGTGAGAAAAATAAACAGTCAGGAGAGGTTGAATAACACCTCAGATTATCACTCCCCAAAGAAGTTACGAAGCGATGAAAATCAGACAGCAGTGCCAAAGTCTCCATCTATTTTTGACAATGTTCATGAACTGAAATCCAGTACAGGAAAAACCCTTCCTTCCCCTGCAAGGCACAAACGCAAACTTGCCGCGCCCCTACTGAGCGGAAGTGACGCAATGCGCAGTCCGGTACGAGATGCCACACCCGCCCCCAGATCATTCTCCAGTGACGACAGTGGGGTCAACGAGGAAAGCCAGGACACGCTGGCAAACTTTGACATCCTGAAGGCGCCAATCGTGTGCCCAGTTCAGCCTCCTAGGCCCCGCCCCCATGTGGTCACTCCGCCCGTTGTGTCCCTGGAAAGTCGCCAGCTGGTCTACCTGTACAGACTGGCCCTCAAGAAGGTCGGCGTGGGCTTCCGCATGACGCCAGTTGACCCGAATAGCACGCACATCCCGCTACAGCGGCTGGCAGCCTCGGAGCAGGGTCTGGCCCCTACTGCTTGCAAACATCGCCACCCACGACACGGCAATGACAGTGTACAACGTAACCACAACCTAAACTTTGTCGGAAATTCAAGGCAAATTTCGACAAGAGACGCTCACCTACAAAACTGCCGCCCCGAAGTGGTAGACAAGGTGAACAGAGTTTATCCACGACAGAGTCGGAGCCCGCGGGCTCGGGGTTTGGGCAAGTTCTGTAACGAGTCTCTGTTTGTGTTATCCTCGCCGTCAGAGAGCTCTAGAGCCCCGCGGGCCAGCCCGGGCCACACCAACAGGAGCGCTCTGAACGCCAACTCTCCAGGCAGGCTCCTCAACCCGCCGGACACTCCCCACAGAGACGCCTGGCCTGAAACAAACAAAAACAGGGGCGCGTATCAATTTACTTCATCCAGCCCTAAGAGGCAAAGGAGAGGAAATTCGAGGAAGAGTAAAGAAAATTTAAAAGAATATGGATCTTTACCAAGAAATCGAGAGCTGCCAACGAATAAACTTCAGATAGACGGAGACATGACGCCTAGGGTTAATAGAAAACAAACAGTTACCACGCCGCATACAAAATACTCGACGACTTCATTGAAATCTACAAACTACCATGTAAATGCAAGCAAAGGCGTGCAAACAGTTATAGACAAAGCATTGAAGTCTCCTGGCAGGCTGAGATCTTTCAGAGCACACAAAAGAAAACAATCTTTATTTGGCACTGAGGGAAACCCTGGGCCCAAACCCAAAGAACAATGCCATATAGACGCGAGCACTTTGAATAGGCTGGAACATGTTGTAGAAAGGTTAAGCCAGGTCCTGAAAATAGGCGTTTCCCCTGGCGGACGAACAGCGACCAATACAAACACTATCAAAACCAAATCACCAGTACACAAGCCTCACAGTGCCCTTGAAAATAAAACGCCTAGATCAAAGTTAAAACGTGACCCTAGACGATTTCAAGAGACCTCTCAACCATCTCTCTCTTATCATCAAAATCGAAAAAAATTCTTTTCAAATTTCAACCAAGGCGATTGTTCAATTGGAAAACCCAATACTTCTTCGAACAAATGCAGAACTCAAAGTTCTTCAAATTGCCAGACCGCTCATGCACTGGTGCAGCCAAAAGTCTCTAAGAGAAAAGTTACACAGCCGGAGGCACCAAACTTGACTTCCCCAACAGGAACTACGAAGAGTAAAAAAGAAAAATGCGTGAAGAAGACGGGCAGCCGATTCGGACCGCCACAGCTGAGAACTGCAGCGCGGGCCGCCGCCAAAACTAGCGCTGTAGATCCAGACACTGCTAGAGGTAAAGGGCCAGCAAAAACCGCCAAGGGAGACTCCACAAAACGGACGGCGAAGAAGCGCGCGAAGAGTAGTTCTAGTAAGGCACCCATAAGAAAAAACATGCGTTCTGAAGAAAGCAATCTACCCCAGGCAAAACAAAACTCCAGCGTAGGCATCCAGTGGCCCAGCCTAAACCAAGAGCATCCTCACTCGGGAGATGGCGCCGGATACAAAGAACTCAGGCGTTCCCCCAAAAATCACCACGCCCATACCTCTGATAAACTAGCCCATCTCTTGGCTCCGACAGAACATGTTCCATGTGGAAGCGTTGACCAAAGGTCAAGCCCGCCTCCAAGACAGCGTGCCAAGGCTACACGGGCTGACCGCGTTACGCACCAGGGAAGGCCTAGCAGTGAGAGCATCCTCACCAGCAGCCTGTCCTGGTTCCTGAGTGTGGACACCTCCTGGGATGTCTCGGCGAGCCAGGTTTTCGACTGACGTGGCCTACCTTACAGAAATAAACCAATTGCTCGCAGCAAATACTCAACACTTTATCTCTCAATTTGACCACTACTTCATTTACTTAAATAAAGGTAATAACATATTTACCATTAATTAAAAAATGCACGCTGTTTCTATTTTAAAACGATCTTTTGTAAAGATGCTAAATCAGACACAATTATTTGATCATCAACTTGAAACAACCAAAGGTCAAATATTAAAATGAATAATCATTTAACAATTAGTAGAAACGATTTTGGTAGTTTATTGTTAAACTGTTGTTAGTGCAGTGTTCAATGTCCGGTCTTTCATTGGAAATAATATCTCTTTTCCTGAAATAATAATAATAATACATAATTTTGTGCTTCAGCGCCCTTTCCTCATTGTTTCCTGTAGTGTTGTGGACCACGGAAAGCACATTTGCTCATTGTTTCCTGTACTGTTGTGGACCCACGGAAAGCACATTTGCTCATTGTTTCCTGTACTGTTGTGGACACACGGAAAGCACATTTGCTCATTGTTTCCTCTACTGTGTGTGTATCCACGGAAAGCACATTTGCTCATTGTTTTCTATAGTGTTGTGGACCCACGGAAAGCACATTTGCTCATTGTTTCCTGTAGTGTTGTGGACCCACGGAAAGCACATTTGTTCATTGTTTCCTCTAGTGTTGTGGACCCACGGAAAGCACATTTGCTCATTGTTTCCTATAGTGTTGTGGACCCACGGAAAGCACATTTGCTCATTGTTTCCTGTAGTGTGTGTGTATCCACGGAAAGCACATTTGCTCATTGTTTCCTATAGTGTTGTGGACCCACGGAAAGCACATTTGCTCATTGTTTCCTGTAGTGTTGAGGAATAAAGCCGTTAAGGGTTCTAAATTTATGTTTCAACCGGGATTAAAACGTAATATTGTACACCAACGCACACTCATGTAAGGAAAAATTAAAATCAAGACAATACAAGCGCAGAACTAACCGATATAAATTACGCATTCAAAACATTTATTTACTGAAGCACAGCAGTGTTTTCATAATCCGCAATGTGACGAATTTGTAGGTAGAAAAAATAACACAAAATATGAAATAATAATATTGACAACACAGTGATAAGCTAAGGGCAATAAAGTGTGTTTATTATCAATGAACACATTTTTTGACAGGTTAATTCCCTTGAACAACCGTGTAACAGTCATTATCTCCTAACATTTTTGACATTAATACAAAAAAACAACAAAAAAAAAACAACACACCACAAAACCATATGTAAAGCTCAATTTATTGCTCATCTCTATAAGATTAAGTACAGCACCGATCTTCTTCAAATGTCGCATGAATGTAGTTCTATTTAATATCAACCAGTGCAATGGCACATTTCAAAATCATAACAACTTAGTCTACCGTTAATTTAGAGAAAAGACCGAACCAAACTTCGTGTTGCACTTATTTTGTTAAAGTTGGATACATTTTTCAACCGGCCAAAATCGATTTGTAAATAATAGGACTATGAAGACTTTAGTGTGTTCTAAACATAGAAATCTAAATATAGGCTAGAAAGGGATTACCCATCAAAATTCAGTGCTGCGTCATAGTCGAGAAGTGCTGGGCACGCTCTATTCCTTATCACTTTGGTGCTCAGAGTCTTTAAAGTGAAACGTGCCTATCCAAAATAGTTATAGCGATGTAATACTTATAAATATAGATCTAGATTCTAACCGAAGAACGTACACATGCTTTGGTAATTATTTCAACGTTATTATACAGTATTATTGTTATGTGTACTTATTTAACAGGAAAACAATAGTAAGAACAATAACTTTTAAAAATATCAAAAGTTATCGTTCTTATTAATGTTTTTTTATATTATAATAAAATGAT
>RQTK01000808.1:77534-112808 GCA_003991915.1 Elysia chlorotica | reverse complement strand
AGGCAGAATTAGTAAAAAACAGAGAGCTAAAGAGAGAGAGAGAGAGAGAGAGAGAAGAGATCAATTATCCATGTAAAACCAAACCAACCATTTCAACTGATGCGGCTAATCCTATAGACAAGCTTGCACAGTGACTACTGGCTAGAGATTATCTAGGAGCGCCGAAACCGAAATGTCTGTATCTGAATACAAAATCACAATGGAACGGCACGTCTACGTAAAAACACAAACTTTGGTTTTCGGCACAATACAATTATTGTATAATATTTCAAAAGTGATTCAAGGGTGCTTTCCGGGTGAATATCCCTATTTAGAATGAAAAAAAAAATTAAAAGAAAAGGATTAAAAAAACCCACCAGCACTCATCCCCCGTGATGTTCTCTCTTCACCCCAAACCGTTTTCCTCTTTCTTTCTGTTCATCAATTTGACATAAAACCCCCTTTCTGGAAACTTCTACTATACAATTACACGGTTACCCGTCATTTATATTTTCCTTCCCACCTTAGCCCGATTTGACAGCTCTCTCCAGCTCTATTTGCTTCCTTCTGTTTCTTTCTTTCCATTATAATGCAACTACATGTACTAGGAGAATCGCAATCGCCGATGTAAACCGTGGAGTCTTATCCAAACTTGCATCTGCCAAGGTAAACTTTCCGCCCCCACACACTCGCAGTGGACCGGTGTTCACTCTCTCTCTCTCTCTCTCTCTCTCTCTCTCTCTCTCTCTCTCTCACACACACACACACACACAGATCGTGGCAGTGTTGGGCCAGCGGGCGAAGCCGTTTAGATCAGGCTCATGGAGGCATGAAGCTTATTATTGTTTATCGATCTGCCAAGCGATTGGAAGCTCCGGGCCTGTTAGAAAGCGAAAACTCTGCCGCCGCAGGCAGTCCAGTTCGCTTTTTCCCGAAGGTCGCTCGAGGAGCTCAAGACCGCAGACAGTGGCCTGCTCCAGATAGCTGTGCACGGGGCTTTTGTTTAGGCTGCTTTGTAGAGACCTCAGACAGTGGATGTACGGGGCTGCGACAGACGACACTGAGTCGCAGGCTTTGTAGGGCTACTTTGTGAAGAGATGTAACTTTCCCCACCTCGTAGCTGTTTATGACAATGTCAATGACACAGGGTAAAGTCGTAGCTGTTTCTGACAATGTCAATGACACAGTCTAAAGTCGTAGCTGTTTAGAGAGAGAGAGAGAGAGAGAGAGAGAGAAACAGAGAGAGAGAGAGAGAGAGAGAGAGAGAGAGAGAGAGAGAGAGAGAGAGAGAGAGAGAAAGAGAGAGAGAGAGAGAGAGAGAGAGAGAGAGAACTATACTTGCTTACAGTCATGATTCTTTGTGCAATAGATGTGGCATAGCTATTTAAAGATTTATAAAACCGTGTTCCTTGTACACGTTTGGAATAGTGTGCGAAGGCCGTCTTGTTATTTGCCCACTATTTCCATGTTTTTTTGTTTGTTTTTCTCACTCTGGCCTTGTTATGTTTTTGGAACTTTATTATAATCTAGTTTACTAATTATATGAAATAAAAGACACACCTGAATTGAAGTATTTACATTTTTGTTGAATGATCGAAATTTATTCAAACGTAATTTTATGTAATTTTACCATGCCAATCACACAGTCACATGTTTTGACCATGTCAATGACACAATCTAAAGTCGTGGCTGTTTATGACAATATCAATGACACAGTCTAAAGTCGTGGCTGTTTATGACCATGTCAATGACACAATCTAAAGTCGTGGCTGTTTATGACCATGTCAATGACACAATCTAAAGTCGTGGCTGTTTATGAACCATGTCAATGACACAGTCTAAAGTCGTGGCTGTTTATGACAATATCAATGACACAATCTAAAGTCGTGGCTGTTTATGACCATGTCAATGACACAATCTAAAGTCGTGCTGTTTATGACATGTCAATGACACAATCTAAAGTCGTAGCTGTTTATGACAATGTCAATGACACAATCTAAAGTCGTAGCTGTTTATGACCATGTCAATGACACAGTCTTAACTCGTGGCTGTTTATGACCATGTCAATGACACTGTCTTCATACCTGGACACTGTGCTGTGCGAATAAGCAAGAAAAAGGAATAAGAGAATTTTTCAAGAATGTAATTTTATTGCACTAGCTGTTACTATGGGGCTTGATCTAAAAAGCATGTCCTATAACTAAAATATGCGAGTAGCTTATGTAACAAACGGGTCAACATTCATTAATACCAGTCTCTCACACAATAAAAATGGAATGGAAAACATAAAAGGTACCCGAAAAAACATAAACATTATGTTTAACGTGACATTGTTTGCTCGTACGCTACTAGGCAGGCATATGTCGGTGGGAGCAGTGTTCACGAAATCAACTTAGAGTCTTTTACGGTCTAGAAATTACTCGAAGTGCACTTAAGCCTGAAAGAGAGGGGGTGAGTAATGTTTATGTGAGCTAGATTCTATATTTTTGTCGAGTGTTCTTGACTGATGTGTATGATAGATAATTCTAAATCTGAGTCTTGTGTACATGAGGGCATATCGCGATAGAGTGAGGATTAGGATTGATGGTTTGTAGAGAGAGGAGTGTTTATAGGCCTACCTCTGATCGTGTTGTAACATCTTGCCGAAGTGAACAGCGTCATTTTGCTGTTGTTTAGATCTACATAGATCGTCAAACATTGATTTACATTTAGATACTTTCAAGTTGCATTTTTAATCCTCAGACAGGGTATTTATTTATAAAGTTAAATTGTTACATTCTACAAAGGATTTCTAGCATTCATTATTTTGTTAATGTTGACAAGATAGTGTGTCCGAGTCTACGTGAATTATATTCAACAAATTGATCTGAAACAAGGACGCGCTTTGTTGAGTCAACGCCACATCTAATAATTGCTCCAGGTCTGTCTTAGCGGGCAGAGGCACAATTTATTGTATACTATTGGAAGCTCCGGGCATGCATATATTATTAGTTGAATACAAAACTAAGTTAATAGCTCCGGGCATGCATAATTATATTATTAGTTGAATACAAAACTAAGTTAACCAAAACATGTGTGGCATTTACTTTTTACTGCAGTTGTGGTCACATTCACCAGGCTTCCGACGACCAGCACTGTTATCGGGGTGGGATGTGTTGGGTTGGGTTGGTTTTAACGTCCAACAACAGCACTATTATTATAGGCTATAATGTGGACGGATGTGTACCCCCTCACATAAGTAGAGATAAGAAACAAAGACAGGCTTTGATTTGCATACTATATCATGCATCTGATAATTCGTAGGATCAAAAAGAGTCGCAGAGAGAGGTAGAGAGAGAGTGAGGGAGAGGGAGTGAAAGAGAGGAAGAAGAGAGGGAGGGAGGGGGAGATAGAAAAAGAGAGAGAAAAAGAGAGAAAGAGAGAGAGATAGAGAGAGAGAAAGAGGGAAAGGGAGTGAGAGAGAAAAAAAGAGAGAGAGATAGAGAAAGAGAGAGAGAGGGGGACGGAAGGAAATGGAGTGCGAGAGAGGAGGGAGAAAGAGAAAGAGAGAGTGAGAGGGGATATAGGGATCGAGGGAGAGGATGAAGAGAGGGAGGGAGGAAGAGATATAGAGAGCACGAAGCGGAGAGGTACCCTGGCAGACGGACAGTCAAAAAGACAGACAAGCAGACCCAGTGACGAGCGTACTCTAGCATTTCCGACAGATTCTATTTGGATTGTTTACAAAGCAGGGGCTTGCGACACTCAATGTAGTCACTTTTTATGATATCACTACCACTGGATACCACTCACTTGCCAAAAACATTACTGTGAGGAAACCTGCAATACAAAAGTGTGGAAATATCCCACCCAAAAGCTTCAATAATATAATGGGTATACCAAGCACTTGGCGGCCCTACCGCCTTGTAATTCACAGACTTGATGCGACTGGCTGTCACTGTAGTCGACGAATGCGTCCACGGTAGACTAATGAAGTACGAAGAGTTCATTGCACATTTCAATACAACCCCAACGTGCAGCTAGACTATAACCTAATTTATAATGCATACATATATGTGCGTGTGTTGTTTTTTTTTAAATTAATTTTTTATTCAATTATTATATAAAACGTATCTCCTTACCTATATGAATAAAATATTTCGTGCACGGTAATCCTGATTCTGCCGATAAATTAAAACAGAATAGTTATCACAAGAAGCTTCATAAATGTCCTATAGCTCCAAAACACATACGCCTGAACAACTGAGTAAACAACAACAACAACAAACAACAAAAATAATTCAAGAGTTGTTTATTAATTACACTGCATTTGAAGGTTGTTGTCAACTTTGAGTTTGAATTGTTATGAGCTTTCAAAGCGCCATGTTTAAAACTGACAATAATGCATTTGTTTACTAATTGAGACAAACAAAATGCACAGATGTGTATCGAAGTGGGAGATCAATTGTACTGCTATCAACACAATTGCGACGGAAAAGTCCTTGTAGATTACGTAGAACTTTCACCTATTGAGGTCTATTTTTTAAAACGGTTAAAATTATATATTCTTTTTCAAATTACAGATAACAAATATTTATTTGGTTAATAATAAATGGCTGCGCTTTTTTCAAATTGGCATTTTACGTCAATGTGCGTCATTGGGCAGATAGATAAAGACTGTGGGTGCGGTCATATTTCATTTACCAAAGCTTTGTGCGCCAGCAAATCTGCAGAATGCATTCATTTCGTATGCATGATGGCAGTGTAAAAATCAATACGTCAAAGAGGTACAAGAGCAGAAAGTCAAAACGAGCAATAAATCACCTGAAAGGTACGTAGATTAATCGATAAATCGATATAACAGTGGAGTGGGGAATAATCTAAAATGGGGAGGTAGGAGTAAAAAATCTTAATAGCAGTGAGGAGCTAGTTAGGAGGATAGACAGAAATAAACATCAACACAGAGGGAGGGAAGGGAGGGAGGGAGAGAAAGAAAGAGATAGAGAGAGAAAAAGAGATAGACAGGTAGAGAGAGGAGGAGAGAGAGAGAGAGAGAGAGAGAGAGAGAGAGAGACACAGAAGACGGAAAAGCAAAGGAAATATGATGAGTATTTTTTGTGTTTTTTTTTTGCCTGCGTTCATTACTTTTCGTTTTTAAGTTTCATAGATCAAGTTTTTGAGATTGTGTGTGTGTGTGTGCGTGTGTGTTTATTACACTCTATTAATATGATAATAAAAAATGGTAAGCGTCATAACAGTTGGATCCTTCAGTTTTTGTATCAAACACAAAATCGATGATATACAATAATCAGGAGTTTGTGTGCATATTGATTCTTCGATAACATTTGTAATGAATTTAAACAAAACACGGTCGAATAAGGGTATAGTATGACGCAACGCGGTTTTCTCGGAAACCAACACTTTTCCAGTTGATAAAAACTACACTGCGAGTTTTCTTAGTTTGCTGGGTTTGCCGGATCTGTACACGCCGCGTTACAATGGCATGCTTAGAATGGATTCCTTGGAATCGCCAGTATTGTTGTATAGGTTGCACACTGTGTCTCGACGGTACAGAAACGGTTTTCTGCCACAAAGATATGTATTAAAAAGGTGGAATCTTTTTTTAAACGGTGTATTAAAGAAGAATGAAATCTAAAACATACAGAAATAACATTTTTTTTGCGCAGTCTTAGGGAAAAGTAAAGTTTCCTTACAAACTTGTTTCGTTTTTCAAAGACACCATCATGATGTATGCTTGTTTGTGGGCTAGTTAAGTGTGTGCGGGAATCTGAGTCCAGAACCATCCGCCCTGCTTGAAGTTTTAGATGCGATAGCCCAACAACAGCTCGCACTCTGATCGAACGGTTGTTTTCATCCTCCTGGTTGGATCGGTGTGAGTACAACTTGAGCGGTCAAGTCCTAGGTGTCCGCTATATGGTCCGTCCAGTCACACTATTGAATTGTCTCTAGGAAACTCGGACCAGGCGACGCTAATACATTAACTGTCTTAGGACATCATGGGCACAACATAGCCGTTACCGTGCTGACGTGCCGTAAAACAAACTCACCCACTCACTCACTCACGCTAAACCCTGAGAGTGGCGCACTTTCTCTGGCCACATGGGTCATTGAACCGTTTAGAACATCTTTGTTATTTGCGCATCTTCCACGGGTCTAGAGAAAACTTACGGTAACTTGCCTGTTGCTAACATGCCTCTAGTCGCGCCATTTGAACATCAGGTTTTCCCAACGTGAACATTCATACCCACTATTTCCCGTAGTGACCAAGGCCGAACAACCCCCGCCCGATAGTGCATGGTATACCAGCTGGGTTAAGCACACAGCGATAACGTCACCCAATGCCCCCGAGCGGACTCTTTACAGCTGGTGGGTACATAGCGTACAGTCATAGTACTAGCATATCGGGGATTGATTGATTCCGACACTTTCACTTCGGTATTCGAAGTGTAGATCTTTCAATCGCGAAAAACTGACTCATATCAAATTTTAAAGTTCCGCTCTCAATTGATTTATCTTGGGTTACTTATGGTGAACTGTTTTATTTTAGTGTTTATTATAATTCAATCTATGTCAGCAAAGCGAGGTAACGTTTTACCTAGCTGATTGAAAGCGCAGGTACACAATACAATTTAGCCGATGATATTTAAAGGCGATTCGAGATAACAAACAAGACCATAAGAAATATAATACAGACCTTTAAACCAGATAATAAATACTACCTGTTGCTAGCATTATGACACAATTATACGTATAATAAAAAGACAAAGCATTGCATTTATTTTATTGTCTGAAAAATATGGTCTATTGACCCAGTCCGCGTGGTATCAATTGTGACAATGAAAATATTCAGACAATTTAAACATTGATGTGCTTCACCTATGCGCTAGATTGAAGACGGTTGTTGTTGTTGTTGTTGTTGTTGTTGTTGTTGTTGGGTTGGTTTAACGTCCAACAGCAGCACTATATAGGCTATATGTGGACGGGCGTCTGACAATTTTATGTGCTGCCACACACGAGACAGGGTGAAAACGGGCGATTTTATATATATTTATATGGAATTTGCATGCATCATGTAAATAACTAAATATTACCATTATCATAACACACTGATAACATTATTACGGTCTATTGATCCAGTCCGCGTGGTATCAATTGTGACAATGAAAATATTCAGACCTATGCGCTGGATTGAATACGGGCGATTTTATATGGAATTTGCATGCATCCTGTAAATAACTAAATATTACCAGTATCATAACACACTGATAACATAATATGATACATGTAGAAATTCTAGTGCTGGGGTGTTTAGTCAGCCTTCCTTAGTCCAACAATTACAACCCTGCAAACCGCGCAGTCCTTCTACCTTACTGTCTTTAACAAGACACATGTCTGGCTACAGACAATTAAACCTGTCCTTATGAGGAGAGAGCCCAGCACTTAACCCATGTATTGGCTCTCTAGGCAGCACGACTGCCACTCCGGGCGAGGACACCAGATAACCCCGACTCCCGGCCATAAAGCCAGATTGATTGATTGTGACGTATTGCACTGTCGACCAGGGGTAGAGTGCTGACTGCCTCCCTGAATGTCTCGACCCAGGCCAGACATGTGGAACGCGGTGCTGGAACTCTGTCCCCCTGCCACGCCTGGCCTGCTTGACTAATGGCCCGATCTCAGGTGTCGCGATCGAAATTATTGGCGTTCGATCTCATGTCTGCGGTCTCATTTATGGCCCAGCTCACGGACAATATATTTACTGGGCTGACGTGCATTTATACAATTCTAACTGACGGCTAGACAATATATAGCCGTTACTGGGCTGTTGTGACTTAATACAACTCTAACATGCGGCTGCACAATATATTTACTGGGCTGACGTGCCTTTATACAATTCTGACGGCTAGACAATATATTTACTAGGCTGACGTGCCTTTATACATTTCTAACTGACGGCTACACAATAATTATATTTACTGAACTGACGTGTCTTTATACAATTCTAACGAACGGCTAGACAATATATAGCCGTTACTGGGTAGACGTGCCTTTATACAACTCTAACTGACGGCTACACAATATATTTACTGGGCTGACGTGCCTTTATACAATTCTAACTGACGGCTACACAATATATTTACTGGGCTGACGTGCCTTTATACAATTCTAACGGCTACACAATATATTTACTGGGCTGACGTGCCTCAATACAATTCTAACTGACGGTTAGCTAGGCAGACTCTCTCCGGTTTGCACCAAGATGGCTGAAACTATTGTTTATATTACAAGCAGACGCCAATGACTCGGTAACGCGACTCTATCGAACCACCCGAATAATTATATGCACGGATCCAGAACAGCGGATCGATTTCTGTTGAAACAAGACAATGAGAATATATTTCTTAACGACACGACGCCCATAAAAGGAGCCAATAATGTCTTATTAATTACTGATATTAAAGTTGTTTACTAATATAATTAAAAATATTTCGAGAGGGTTTCTTAATTTATATATGCGACTTAAATTGTTTCACCTATTTTTAACGAATTTAGTAACATAATGATTAATAAAAACAGAAATCCTTTATTATATAATGTTAAAATGGTTTTATTTTAATGCAAAGTAGTTTAACTATAGTAGTATTTTTAGTCAAGATATAGATAAAAGGAATAGAAATAAACTAGTGAGGTAAACATGACGATTCATATGTCACTACTTAATCTCACCGCGTGAACTGAGGAAAGAAATGAATATTAAACAGAAGCAATGGAATCGAACTAAACAAGTTTCCTCATCGTAAGCTGACTGACTGTAACTCTGTCTCTGTTGTGTTCCAGGGCTGGTCAAAGACCTCGATGTACACAAATTTGAAAACGCCACCAAGTTTCTGACGTCACACGAGACCTACATACTGGTTCAAAAAGTAAGTTTGTTAGTTGACTGGTTGGTATGTTGATTTTTCAAGATCCATCGTCTCTAGGCTCGCCCGTGAACGGGTCTCGGATCTCAAAATTGATGTCTGTCAGTTTCACTCAGTACCACAGAGACCAAGCGGGGATATCGAAAGTCTTATCTTCGCCAGTCACATCACCTTAGGCGAGCTACCAACTACCAAACAGATGTAAAAAAAAAAAAAAACATGGCTAAGACGTATCAAAGAGGAAGGTATTGTTATCTAGTAATAACCATAGAAACCCTAACAAAGGGAAATAATACCTGAAAACACTGAGAAAATAAAAAAGTTGTTATTTCCCTTAAAAATACTCGAGTAGTACATGACATTGTATATCAGTCGTTTTTTCCCTAAAGTTGTCTACTACTTGGCGGCACGGTAGCATCGGATTCAGACGCAAGAGGTCCGTGGTTCGAGCCCCACTCTGCGACTGCAATTTTTCCCTACTGGTAGGGTCGGTGTCAGTATAATGTGACCGATCGTCAAGGGTACTCCGGTCTGGGGCTACGTGACCTTTTCCTGAAAGCTAGGAGGTGTTCAATTAGTAGAATAGTACAGAGCTTCACTTGCACAAACAAAGAAATCCACAGCGCACTCAAATCCTATAATTAAGGAATTAAGGACACAATTTATAGTGTATTGTTTCATTTTAAAGCTAAGTAGAATAATGTTTCTATTGATTTCCGCCTATTTAACTTACAAGATGGCACCCTTAAGTCTCCCTGGTAGGACATAAAAAACAAACAACTTTTCTACCAACAACTATTTCAGCATAGCCTTTCAGCGTCAAAGAAGTTTCATATTTTTTCTTCAGCAGAAACCCTCAGGCATAACACGCGCCTAATTCTGTCATTCCACAAACTTTACTGTAAATCATAAACCTTTTGTTTGGAAGATGTATGTTCCATGCTCATTCTGTCTATGGTTTTCCCCGATCCTCGTACGTCTAGGAACAGATGGTGGAGGACGGAGACTCCCCCGTGTCCAGCACGCTACAGTACACATACGTGCCGCTTCTGGACAGGTACGTGACAACACACGGCCCAGCAGCCTGTCGCGTCCTACACGTTTGTGATCAAACACAAATGGAGGTTTTTAAAAAACCGATACCCCCCTCCCCCACCACACACACACACACAAAACCTAGCAAAAATAAATAATAATGATTATCTTTAATGTAATCAAAATGTATTATACTCAGAAAAAAATGTATTACCCAACAAAAAAATCAAGAAAAAAAAGACAAAAAAGCATCATCATCGTCCTCATTATCATCATAACCATCATCGTCCTCATTATCATCATCACCTTCACCACCACCACCACTATCACCATCAGTTGTGCATTTGCACATTTTTACCATTGTTTATTAATAATTTGGTTTGAACATTCAATTCATACAGGGATAAAAGCCTGTTTCTATGTAAAGTTCATTTGGCGATTTTGAAGTCTAAACCATCTTCAAATTAGCATATCATTACATTTTCTTTCTTTTCCCACATCTCTCTCTCTCCCTCTCTCTCTCTCTCTCTCTCTCTCTCTCTCTCTACACTCTCTCGCCCTCTGTCTGTCTAACAATCCCGACACTCTCCCGCCCTCTGTCTAACAATCCCGACACACTCCCGCCCTCTGTCTAACAATCCGACAATCTCCCGCCATGTCTCTCCCCGCAGGTACACCGAGCTGTTCCCCAACTACCGGATCCACGTACAGGAAGTGCCGGAGAGCCGGCGCAGCAAGCGTGCGCGGACAGGCACCAAGTCGCCCAGCCCGGCCGGCAAGCTGATTGGTCGAGCCAAGGCGGGCAAACAGGAACCCGCGCCAAAGAGAAGCTCGAGGCGAAAATGAAATTACTAGTAGATCTTGTATCATAAAATATTTATTCAATCTCATATTAGTTCCTCAACGTCAAACCGCGGGAATAATACCATAATAATAATTATTATGAAGACTAGGCAAGGTTTGGACGATGCAGTCACAAATCTGCCTGCTGACTGCTAAAAATCTGGTTCCTTCTTCATAAGTCCATCTCTAGACATTTAAGTCATACAGCTTGACCTTGATTCACGTACTTCCAATTTTCAAATGAGAGACGTTCAGTCTGCCAAAACGCAAGCTAATTCTATCTGTGTGTAATGATAAGCCTTGCATGAAATAAAGAGTAGTATTATTGCCCTAACCACGATCATATCAATGGACACCGGGTGAATTATTAGCCATGTTTATTAGTGGCTCCCATGTTTGATGCTGACAAAAAATGAAATAAATAAATAAATAAATAAAAGGAAAATAGACTTATGATTGGAAGCTAGAAAGGAGTACGAGTTAGAAAAAATCTTTTAGAAAGTGCAGAGGGAAACGAGAGTGAAGCGTTTTACAAAAGCCCTCACCATTGGGATTATATCACTGAACTGTGCCGTATTTTTGTACTTCGTTGTTTAAGATTACCAAGTGACCCGGTTTGAATGTATCAAGTTGTTGATCTGTCTCATTGGATTGTTGTTAAACTCAGACATGTATTCTCCTTAAATTGATGCACACATTCATATTAAAAACTATCTGAATTTTAAAACATATTAAAAATATTTGTGTTTTCTTTTCTTGAACAGTGTTTGATTTCTCTGTCTGTATTTGTCCCAGTCAGTCCGTCTGTCTATCTGTTTATCTGTCTCTACCTGTGCCTGTTCTATCTCTCCATTCTGTCTCTGTCTGTCTGACTATCTCTATCTGTGCCCATGTCTTTATGAGAAGTCTGTGAAATGTATAAATATATATATATTTTTTTTTTCTATCTCTTTTTTTTTTCTCTATCTTCTCCCTCTTTCTCTTTCTCCCTTTCTCCCCCTCTCTCTTGCCCTTCCTTCCTGTCTTTCTTTCTCTCTCTCTTGGAGGAGAATAAAGTGAGAGCCGGATGTAGGGGGCGACGCCTCTCGCTGTGGGTTCCGGCCTTGATTAGGCTGATGCACGGCAGCTCTGAAGGACAAGTTGAAACTGTGTTCAAGCAACTCCTGATGGAGAGCTCTGCTGGCCAAGACAGCTCATTTGCGGGATTTGTCCGCGTCGGGGAACATCTGACACAGATTGGCAGTACCAGGCACCCAGAAGCTCAATTGGCCACCTGGCGTGTGACTTTCTGTCTTCCATAATGCAAGAGTTGAGTTTACAATTCACATTTCTTTAACAATCAATGCCATAACAGGCAGCTGTTTACGCTTTGCATAATATCAAGTTTTCGATTTATTCGGATTGATGAAAGTCACCCCTGGTCTTGATTGAGATCACGCTTGATCTGGATTTATGAAGGGCACCATCAGTCTGGATTGAGGTCACCCTTGATCTGGATTAATGAAGGTCACCCTTAATGAACAGGGTAGAGGAAGTGTCATGGTAAGTGTACCATATTGCCATCCGCTGGTTAGAATAAATTCCCTGTTGCATTTTGCGTGGTCTTGGCCTAGAAGATCTACAGGAGAAAAGACAGTCAGTTTTTATACGGACCTGACGAGTATAAATATGCTGATGACATTTTTGTTTGTTCCTTACAAACCTGAATGGCGAATTATGGAACTGATCTTAAGGCAGAACCAAGACCGACGTGTGAGAAAATAAGTGCAATTTTAAACTGGCGAATATATCATACGTGTTGAAACGTAAAGAACTCAAAAGAAAAAATTGACCAGCAAAATAAAAGCTCTTGAAATGCAATTATCATTGTTAAATAAAAGGCTTTATTGGCCGCTAACTCGGCGAATCTGTGGAAGATGGCGTATCATGAAAGAACATATTGCATTACGAATGTAACAGGAGTACGGCATGCCACAAAACATCAGATATAACGAGTGCGTCTGTGCCCACTCATTGCTTATCGTTACACATAGAGTTCAGTTCAGCAGATGGAAACAAAGAACGAAATGAGACACCATGCGAAAAAAACTCTTATCGGTATTCTAGACTTGACAGGAAATTCAAACTTATTGGCTCGCAGGCGAAGGCCATCACTTTCAATAACTATTACAGTCTAAACCCAGCTTGCGACTATTCAAGTCATTATGATCTAGTAAAATCAATTAGACAAAAAGACCCATTAGCTTGGGACTATTCAATTCATTATGAATTTTAAAATCAATAAGACAAAAAGATCAATTAGCTTTCGACTGTTCAATTCATTATGATGTAGCTAAATCAATAAGAAACAAACCGCCATCGGCTTTCGACTATTCAACTCATTATAATGTAACTAAATCAATAAGACAAAAAGACCCACCAGCTTTCGACTGTTCAATGCATCACAATGTAGCAAAATCAATAATTAGACAATAAGACTCACCTCTTCCCATTTGAGAGATCTGTAAGTGAACAACATACTACGCTAGATTGCTGTATTGCAATGTAGACTTTAAATTTACAGTAGTTTAATTAGCATGAAACATATCTCTGCACCTTTAAAACGTAAGCTCATGTGTTCGAACATGTCTTAGATCTAAGCTCTAACAATGAAATGTTTTACACTCAGAACGCGAACAATCCAGAATTATAGTTATAGTACAAACTTAGTCTGCTATTAACTGTATCCCAAAAGAATAGAAAATAACCCGCAAAGATCCTGACTAGATAATTATGTTTAATGCAGTTAGTTGAATTGAAAAACAACAACAACAAAAACAACAACAACAACAACAACAACAACAACAACAACAACAACAACACCAACAATAACAACAACAGCAAGAACAGATAGACAATAACAAAATTCGATATGAAACAAATGCTATGTAATTTTTTATAATAATCTTAATCTTATACAGATGATACACAGCTGAATTGTTTTGCAAACATGGCACCAGTTAAATGCGGAAGCGACCGTTAAATATTTTGCACTTATATGTACATGGTTCTGTAACATTCAAGCAAATTCAAACATACATGATAATGAATGTTTAAAAAGTTGTAAAACGGTTAAACTTTAGCTATCCATTCTTAATCTTATCAAAGATCTTGTAAATTCTAGCTAACATCTCTCTTAGGGTGAATAATCCAGTAGGCATACCGAGTTTGTAATGAATATCAAGAGTGTTCTTAACTGACTAAACAGTTGGTTTTGTTCCATGCTCTCTTTCAGAACGTCAAGAAACCAAGACTCGCGGCCCTGGTTACACAAGCCAAAGGGCATTAGTGTCATTACTTTCTTTAACACACTTTACCCTCACCACGACATCACAGCATGACACACTTTACCCTCACCACGACCTCATAGAATTAGCTACCCATCCCATGCTGTGGTGATACAAAGGGACACAATTAAATATTAATTTTGCCCAGAACCTTCACACTAGTGGCCTGACGCCAAACAATTTCGCTTGCGGCGATGAGAAAATTTTAATAGATAAAATGATAAGATGATAACAGTTTCGAATGTTCTAAAATTGATAGAGTAAAATTTTGTCCAAGAATCCTTATTAAGAGCGTTGTGTGAACAATCACAGTCTACATTGTGTGTATGAGACATTCTACAATGTGTTCATCTGACAGTCTGTACTGTGTTTGTAAGACAGTCTGCGCCGTGTTTATAAGACAGTCTACACTGTGTTCATGAGAGCCTGCGCCGTCTCTGGACTGCTCATACCGGCGTCTCCTGGTGACCCCCATCCGGCCCCGAGCGGTCATCCCTGACCAGACTGGCCGCCGCACTCCATGACACACTTTACCCTCACCGCGACCTCACAGCATGACACACTTTACCCTCACCGCGACCTCACAGCATGACACACTTTACCCTCACCGCGACCTCACAGCATGACACACTTTACCCTCACCACGACCTCACAGCATGACACACTTTACCCTCACTGCGACCTCACAGCATGACACACTTTACCATCACCGCGACCTCACAGCATTAGCTACACATCCCATGCTGTGGTGATACAAAGGGGCAAAATTAAATATTAATTTTGCCCAGAACCTTCACACTAGTGGCCTGACGCCAAACCATTTCGCCTGCAGCGATGAGAAAATTTTAATAGATATAATGATAACAGTTTCGAATGTTCTAAAATTGATAGAGTAAAATTTTGCCTAAGTATCCTTGTTAAGAGCGTTGTGTGAACAGTCAAAGTCTGCACTGTGTTTATGAGAACACCGTCTCTACATTGATCATACCGGCGTCTCCTGGTGACCCCCATCCGGCCCCGAGCGGTCATCCCTGACCAGACTGGCCGCCGCACTGGACACGGCGGTGGCCGGAACACTCCCCGCCCGCAGGTGAGGCGGCAGTAGCGGCGCGGCGCTCTCAGGTCCCGCGGGGCGGTCCATGTAATAGCGGCGCTCCAGTGACCTCGCCAGCCGCGTGCCGCGCGAGAAACGCTCGTCTCCGAGGGGCAGCATGTGTTCAGGAGCTGGTCCTACGCGCGAGCTGTGCAAACACTCCGAGTCCGAGTCGTCAGACTCCAGGTACACAGAGGAGCTGACCTTCGGCAAAGTCTTAGGCGGGAATACAGGCGTTGTGGTCAGCGGTTCATGTTGACATGGTTGATTTTTCTGTTGCTTGTGCATTTGCGGCTGCTGCTGCTTTTGTTGTTGTTGTTGTTGTTGCTGCTGCTGCTGCTGTAAAGGAGTAGAATGCTCCTGGTCGTTGAAGGACAGTCTAGAGAGTTGAGTTTGTTGAAGATTATCATGAGGGGTTGTTGGTGTTGCGGGCGACAGGTTGTCGCGGAAAACCAGCTGAGAGTTGAGGAAAGCGGCAGCAGTAGAAGTATGGACGGCGGGCTGTGAGGGTGAGCAATCATCCAGCAGGGCAGGGGAGGTAAGCAGGCGCTCGGCCGTGGCCCTGGGGTCGTGTCTGACCTGTCCGGACAGTCGTATCACAGATGGTCGCTCTAACGGCCCCGAACTGGGCCGGGTTTCAGAGCGCCTGACTATAGGCCTCATCATTATTGCGTTTTCATATTGGGGAGGAGGCGCCGGGGAGGTTGGTGATGGTACCACTTCAGCGACAGCTCGCTCGAAATTTTCAGAGTTCTCTCTAGAGAAAGGGAGAGACACATTCCTACGGCGTCTAGAGTCGTGTAGTTCTATAGCTCTAGAAGAATTGTTGCTTCCGCTGGGAAACACGTCCCCAGAGAAGCTCACCGATGCTGTGGTAGTCAGCCTACTATGTCCTATAGTGCATTCGTTATTTACAGATGCTCTCTCAATAGGAGCGTCCAGCGCGACCGAGTGAGGCCGGACTGAGGCCCTGGATTCCCGGCTACTCCTGTAGAACTCGGAGCGCGCGCTGCTGTCGTTGCTGCTTATGCGATCTTCGTCCACGTGACCGCTGCTAGGCTTGTAGTACATTGCCGAGTAGGTGGAAAACGTGGGGGAAATCACCCGATCGTCAGGAGTTCCCGGCGTGCCGACACTGAACCGCGCGGCCCGCCCGTTGCTGAGGGACAGGCCCGACACGCTGTAGGTGGATCTACCCTTCTGCCGCTGCAGACGCCCCCTGTCCCGGAACAGCTGCTGGAGCTGCTGCCTCACTGTCCCCGACCCCGGGTTCTCCTCCAGCGAATCCGCCTTGGCGAACGTCCCGCAGCTCCGGAAGCGCTTCACGCGGTTCATCGTCACAGCCGGCGTGTTGGACGCCCGTCTAGAGGCGGGCCCGTCTCCGCCCGACGCCCCGGCGAGCGAGGAGCGCGCGGCAAGCGTGGCGGTGGTCAGACTCCTGGAGAGCTTCCCGCTCGCGGCGCCTGGCCCGCCTTTCTTGAGCGCGCCGTAACCGGGCCTGTGGCGCTGCAGCAGCCATGCCGAGTCTTCATCGCCCGCGTGGCCGCCTCCACAGAGCATGGCCTCGGAGTAGCTCGGCACGATGACGTTGTTGTTGCGGATGCTCATCTCCAGGTCGGCGCTGTTCATGGTGCTGACCCTGCTGAGGCCGGCCTGGCCCTCCAGGTAGTTGGAGCCGAACAGCTTGTGGATGTGGTAGTGCAGGTGCGCTGTCTTGTACTCGATGATGATGCGCAGCGGCCAGGAGAGGAGCAGGACGGAGGCGGCCCAGTACATCGCATGAGAAACGTACCAGGGCAGGTTGTTCGGGTCTTTGAAGGCTATCATGTACTCCTGGGGGATGTGAAGAAAAGCACATTTCAGTTTAGCTAAGATCAATGCTTTTGTATTCTAACAACTGACAAGCAATGGCATATAAACGTATAGGTCTAGTGTGAAGGCACGCATTCTCACGCATTCTACTGACCTTAAACTCCGTGTTGACCATGTCCATGCCCTCCCGGCCCTCCATGTAGTCGTCGCGAGTCTCAAACCCTAAACTCCGTGTTGACCATCTACTGACCTTAAACTATGTGTTGACCATCTACTGACCTTAAACTCTGTGTTGACCATCTACTGACCTTAAACTCCGTGTTGACCATCTACTGACCTTAAACTCCGTGTTGACCATCTACTGACCTTAAACTTGGCATATAAACGTATAGGTCTAGTGTGAAGGCACGCATTCTCACGCATTCTACTGACCTTAAACTCCGTGTTGACCATGTCCATGCCCTCCCGGCCCTCCATGTAGTCGTCGCGAGTCTCAAACTCCTGGAAGAACTGCGCGCGCTGCTCCTCGAACTCCATCTCTGTGTCGAGGCTGGCGAAGCTGAAGCCCTTGCTCACCTTGATCTTGATGGCGGCGAATTTCTCCAGGTCCACCAGCGGCCGAGAGATGTCCTTGACCCCGCAGCGCGTGAAGTTGAAGGCCGCCCCGGCCGTGCTCGAGTCGACCCGCTCATAATAGACCTGGCAAAATTAAACAAAGGAGTCAGCATTATAATTATAATATAATTTTAGAGTTCTCCATTGCGAAGGTTGATGTTTAAGACAAGCTCTTTCAAATTAAAAAAATAGTGAGGTAAATTATAATGTTAATTGTATTGTGGCTGCATTGTGTGAGAATGATGAAATTGTCTGTATAAGTGAACTTTTGCCTAGGTATTTTTATATTGTAAGGTGCTTTGAGCTTCTTCAAGTGAATGTTCTATGTTAAAGAACTTATTGCTATTGCTAAGATAATAAAATGAGACGAATTGGTCAAAGTTCTGGTACTCACGACCTGCCTAGTTTGCCACAAACAAAGCCCAGGTTAAAAAACCTTTGAAAAAATCAGCGGCCGCCGCATGGCTTACAGGCCTTAGCTGCAGCACAAAGTTACCTGTGTGGAGGTGAAGGCGTCTCCGTTCCTGTAGCGCATGACCTGCCTGGTGCGTCTCACGTAGTGGTAGCACGTCGCCTTCCACCAGATGACGGGCAGCGCCTCCTGGAGTGCAGTGATGCTGCTGTACACCGCGCCGATGTCGCACTGGGGATACACACACACACACACACACACACACACACAGGGTTGGAGTTTAGGGTTAGCACTCAGACAGAGGTTACTTCCGGTTGTTTCTCTATATATGTTAATCTAATTCTGGAAAGACCTTTCTGGTGCAAAGTTTTGTTATTGAACGCATTTCGGTATGTTGAGTGAGTTCTGTACAGCTAAAGAGGCGAAATGAGTTTATTATAGAAAAATTGTGCACTCAGCTGAAAGGTTGTTTCCATTTATAATAGACAAAAGTGTGGAATAAATAATTATCGCGTAATACTACCTCTACAAAGACTCAATGTGTAGAAAATAAATATTTATGGAAAATATGAGCTATGTTTCATGTAAACCCGAAAAACACGGTGGCCTCTGATCTTGTGTACTCCCAAAGAATTTGAAACGATGCTTTCAAAAAACGCTTTTTCTTTTGGTTCATCAGCCACAATACAAAATTCTATTTAAAAACACAACTACACATTAATGGCGGTAAACTTGTAATTTGTTTAATATAAGGAACTAATCAACTGTAAAAGCAAAATGTAAAATCGAGTCCAAAGCATTCCTATGCAGGTAAGACCAATTCTTCACTTCTATCAAGGCGGAAAAAGTTAAGGAAAGCCTAACCTTATATCTGAGCTCGAGCCTGGCGTGCGAATGCCAGCACTCGACCAGGTAGACGAGGTACAGCATGACGACAAACGCCACTGGGATGTAGACGTAGCCCTCCTTGCACGGCCCGTGTCGCGCGGCAGGCTCGCCCAGCGCCAGGTTGTGCCGGTACGTCAGCGGCGACTTCTGGCAAGGGCGACGTTAGCACATGAGCATGGGGTACATGGGAAAATCTGGGAGACTTTTGGCATGGGGTACATGGTAAAATCAGGGGGACTTTTGACATGGGGAACATGGTAAAATCTGAGGGACTTTGGCATGGGCTACATGGGCAGGGGTATATGCTATAATCTGGGGGATTTTGGCATGGGGTATATGCTATAATCTGGGGGATTTTGGCATGGGTATATGCTATAATCTGGGGGATTTTGGCATGGAGTACATGCTAAAATCTGGGGGGACTTTTGGCATGGGTGCAGGATCTAGGAGTATATGCTAAAATATGGGGAACTTTTGGCATGGGGTACATGCTAAAACCTGTGTGACTTTTGGCATGGGGAATTGAGCATGGGGTACATGGGAAAACTTAGGGGGGGGGGGCTTATTGCAGGGGAGAAATGAGCAAGGGTACAGTAAATGTATTGTCATGTAAAATCTAGAGGACTTCTGGCATAGGAATCATAACCAGAGGTACGTGAATTCTCAAGGTTAAATATGGGGGATTTCTCACTTGGGAGACATAGCCAGAGGTACATGATTGAATGCCCATCGGCAAATCTATTCCAATAGGTAAAAGTGACTAAAGATTCACAAACGAATGAAAAACATTTAGAGAATAAATAGTTATAAATCAAAACAAGTATGATGATTGATTTATCAGTAGTTGCACTGCTCAGCTACAGACTCCAGCTATACATTCGCTACCAGAGTGATCTATCTTGCACAAAATTAAAACCAAATGACATTAGATTTTGCTCCAGTTTTACATTCTTCACCAGTCATAACTAACTATCCATCACCCAGTTAAATAGACACGGCAGTCTCCGCCACAGAGTAAGTTAACCTTACGTTGGCGGCCAGAGTGAAGTGGCACCACGAGATGGCGGTCAGGCATCCCGAGATGAGCAGGGTGAGACATAGACACCTCCAGTGGCCGTCCCGCCTCAGGGAGCCGCACAGAGACTGCCGCACAGGGGTTTGCTGGGGAGGAGGAGGAGACGCCTGGGCTTTACAGACACTTCATTATGTATTACATGTATATAAGCTTTACAGACACTTCATTATGTATTGCATGTATATAAGCTTTACAGACACTTCATTATGTGTTACATGTATATAATCAAGACGAGAAATGCGGGATAGCAGTGGAATGGACAGACAGAAATTCACATGGCTAACTAGCCAAACGAATACGAACTCATCGCGGTTATGTCAAGACAAACACTTTCAGTGATCGCCGCGCCTTATGGAGCCTTGCACAGGCTTTGCCACCGGCGTGTTCTGTGTGCATTGCTCAGTGTTCTTAGTTCAAGAGACAGGCAATAATATGTAGGCTGAAAAATTAAAACCTTCCCGCATAAGTAGCTTTGGTATTTGTAGCTTTAATTCACCAGAAGATAAATAGACTTCGTTCAAACAAAAATGTTGAAACGTGAATTTAACATATCCGTTTACCTTTGTGATATACGACAAACTTTTCTGGAATCATCAGTCGAAAGACAAAAGAACACTGAGCAATTCGACCAAGAAAACTCCCCATAAATAAGAAAGGTAATTACCCTCCGCAACTCAAATTTGGCCTGAAAGTTGGTGAAAAGACAAAGCTATTGACATATTCCTGGGTTTTGTGGTTGGTGAAAAAACAAACTTAATGAGTTATTTCTGGGTTCCATACAAGTAAACACAGTCGGCATTTGGTAGGTACCTGGTTATCTTGATTGCTGTATAAATACTCACTAATGTGATAATTTAAAGAACATATTACTAAAGGATGTTAATTAATTAAAAAGCTTTAGAAAAGGCACGTGGAAGTTCACGCAATACAAAGGGTCTTTTTCAGGTTTGGTGACGATCACATAGGAGCCAATCCTGAGACCGACGCTTCCCTTGTGAACAGTTTTCAAGCAGAATGCTTTTTTCTACAACTATTTATGAAGCTGTAAATGTAACAGGTCGGTGACTTTTAAAGGAAACACTGCTACATCTTGCGCAGTGTTGGGCTATACACAGACTCTGTACAAGCCTTTTGATGTCGATGGACTGCAATTTCCTAGGCAAAGTAATTTGTTTCCAAATTCATGTATAACACACACCACCTTTTTATTTTCCATTGTATTTTACGCAGGTCTTGGAAATAAACAATGGTTGACTACATGTTTTTTTTTAATTACAAAAGCAAAATAACAACAACAACAACAACAACAACAACACAACAACAACAACAACAACAACAACAAAACATAAAAAGGCAAGAGATTTTGAGGAAAAAAAGAAAAAATGAACATGTAGGCCTACCCGATTGAAGCCCGACCCTAATTCACAATGGCACAGGATTTACGAGGCCAAAGTAGCAATAAAAGGGAGGTAATAAATAACTAGGCAGCGGTAATTCCATCGGCAGAGTTGGAGCCAAGGGCAGTTAACCGTGAGACCGTGTTCCCTCGTGCTCATTTAGAGTGAATGGACTTTCCCGGTGCCTTGTTACCAGCACTAGGCGCTGCTTGGCTGTAGCCTGTAGCTTGGCTGTAGCCTGTAGCTTGGCTGTAGCCTGTAGCTTGGCTGGAGGGGTGATGCCACTCGCCAAAGAGAGACCCGAATCCTCGTCCCTGGCAAATTGGGATCGTCAAGGTTAACTGCAGCCAGTCCTGGTGCCAGAGGAGCCGAACATTTTGCTGCGATCAATGTTTTTCAACACTTGGTTTTGTTACTTTAACAAGGGATGCAGTCTAGATTTTTTAGTTCTGTTTTTTTTTTCAATTACAAATTTAGAAAGTTTTGTGTGTACAATATCCAGTTCACATAGAAGGTGTTTTAAGGGTAAAGTTCCCATGGTATCTGTGTTTATGAATAAAGTGAAGTATGATTGTTTGAATCATGTGAGAACCATTGGAACGCGTACAAGATAAATCGCCGGATGCTTTGCAGAGAAAAAGAAATAAAAAAGTCCTTCACTATAAACTGGATGAAAAATTCTAAAATCTAAAACCAAAGAAAACTTTTATATTCGGCCTAATCTATTTGAAATTATCACACTTTTTTTTTTTAATTTGATTTATGAATTAGTCAATAGAATGTCTTGAAATATTGAATAAATTTGGTACATCAACGCATGCATTAGATCTGTGCAGGACTTCCATCAAAACTGTCCTTCTTTCAACAGGAAAGTCACGTGGTTTCAAATTTGAGCTTGCACAGCCATACGCTACTTAGAAAAATAGGACACTCAAGCCATGCCTGATAAAACTCATTAAGTGTAAGTAAACCACCGGCATAAAAGCAATAAGAAACTAGGAGGAAGTCTTAACTCTCAGTGATTCCATGGAAAGACAATACCCCCCACCCCCAGCAAAAACGAGAGTGTACTGTTTTAAAATAGGGTTCCTGAAACAGCTAGTAAAAATATGTCGCCTATCATAATGTGCGGACTTACTTGAAGATTTATATACTTTGATTTTGTTTTAATTTGTTGTTTTGTTAGTAAAAGCAATAACTTTACAAGAATCACAAATAGGACATTTAAAAAAATTATCCCGAATCAGGGATCCACTCTGACACTTTTGAGTCGTTCGGATCTAAAAGACTATTGACCTCGGTGTCTTTTATATTGGCTGAAGCCATTTCAATAACATTTAAAACTTCCAAACAAAGTTTATAGCGAAAAAAAACCCAACAAAAACCTCCATTAAAATAATATGACAAGTTGACAGATTGAAGTAGAGGAAAAACCTAAGGTGGCGGAAAGAAATGTAAACATTTTCTGAGTAAATTTTGATTTACATAAATGGTCTTTTAAAATTATATTTCAGCGATTTTTTAAATAAAAACATCAAAAGCATTAATTTGGTGCGTGCAGATAACAAGGTGATCTGATCATCGGTGATCCAGATCTCTGTCTTGGGATGTTCGAGAGTTCAACACGTGACCCTGCAAGATCGATCCGGTACACAGGAATTTCACTTACAGAGGGAACATTCGGGATCTCGTTCAATTAAATTGAAAATTGCATCTCCTTCCTAGAAAACAAAACGAATCGAAAGAATTGGAATACAGGTGGGATAAAAAAAATAGTAAGGAAATCAAAATAGTGTGAGAATAAGGAAACGGAAAATTACGAAAGCTTGACCAAGATTTAAAAAATACGGAAAGAATGGTAGCTAAAAGCTAGGTAAAACAACTTCAGGGCAACAGAGCAAAGACAAAAAAAAAAGAAGAATCAAATTGAGGCAGAAAGACGAAAAGAAAAGATAGATGATAGGATGGGATGAAAAAAAAAAGTGTCCATTTTTTAAAATGAGTACCCTAAACCTAGGGACGAATTGTAAAGATCTATCTGGTACCACCCATCGTTTTTTTCACATAGTGCGTGCGTAGATGCGGCGTAGATGCGTGTGTAGAGATACCTAACCCGAATAAGACAAGCTAAAAGAGCTTTTTGTTTTTTTAATCCAGTTTCGCTGAAGCGCCTGTTTACTGGTGTGTATTTTTGGACAGCCTCCCCGTGTCTCTTCGTGGTGACCCCAGAGCTGATTCGTAAAAAAGTAGCCTTAGATAACGGTCGTATCAGGTTTCGCCACTTTCAGGGAGCTTGAAAACTTCGGGGAAAGCTGAGAAATCTGAGAAGGGGGGAAAATGGAAGGGGCGAAAGACAAGCAAAAACAAAACAAAACAAAAAGGAACGCTGCTGAGTGGCGTGATGGCGCATATTAGGCTTTAACAAGCTGTTAGGGGCGAGTTGTCTGCCCTGAGCTAAACAACATAGCGCGGGGACAGCAGTGAGCACAAACTTTTATACACTAGGGGATACAAAGAGAGAGAGGGATAGAGAAAGAGGGGGAGAGACAGAACGAGAGAGAAGGTAGAGAGAGAGAAAAGAGAACGAAAGACAGAGCGAGGGAAAAAAAAAGAGAGAGAGAGAGAGAGAGAGAGAGAGAGAGAGAGAGAGAGAGAGAGAGAGAGAGAGAGAGAGAGAGAGAGAGGATATAATAAAATATAGAAGATTCCAAATAGTATGAGTATATGTTGCATAAGGTCCATTTTAGGAGCGCCTTTCTCTGTTCACCAGTTTTTTTCCACAATAACAGCAACAACAATAACAACAACAACAACAACAACAACAACAACAACAACAACAACATAAAAAACAAAACCTATCAAGCGTTAATATTCCTGCATTGGCTGGTTCCACCAAGGAAAAAACCCAATATCGATTATCGCCCAGTCACTGCCGCTATATTCTCTGTGTTTAAGAACATCGCTCGAGCTGTAGTGGGCGCACACAGGTCCGAAAATGTTCCGATTTCTAGCGGACACGGAACATTAATGTTTTATTACTCACATGCTCTGCTCTGGAGCTAAAACATTTATTTATAAGGTGTTTGTTATTCTTAGAAATCAAACACAATAGCCCAGCTTGACTTGTGACGTATTGTGCACTTGTCAGAGTTTTACCATCACTTAGTTACACACTCCAATTATCAAGTATCAATATTATTTGGTACTTTCAAAAGAACTAACAAAACATAAACGTTTTGTAAACTCTCTTAGAGACCAAAGCTATACTGCATTATTTCACCCAGGCGCAGTAGAATTCTCAATTCTCCGTTCCTGACTTTGATTGTAGCGTTAGACCCCAGGAACGTGCTCGGATGTCCATCCCTGTCAGGCCAGCCCCCCGTGCGATCCATTTCTGGGGAGGTTGTGCTTGTCGAGTGTTGTCTGATCCTATTGATGCTGCCCTCCAGTGTCCGACCTGGCCCCATCAATGCCCGGGCAGTGACCACTCCAGCGCGCTGGTCCTCCACTACACTGGGCAGTGGACGGTTTCCCGCAGAAACAGAAGACTTTGTCCTGGCTTGATCTGTCTATCGAGCGGATGGCTGGTCACAAATACATGTAATATGTCGTGAGTTTGGTTCCACAGAACCGGAGAAAAATCTCACGTATGAAGCATTTCTTTTAAAGAAAGATGATAAGATTGTTATTGCTGGTCGGGTAATTCCTTCTCTGATTAAACTAAAAGACAATTTTAGTGGGTTAAAGAAAGCCACAGGTAATAATTATAGATATATGTTAGACCAGTTCATCTTCATTCTATCGCTATGTGCCCAACAATCAATAATCTTTCAAATTATGGTTGTAAGTGTATCTATAGCTTAATACAGGACATGAATGGCAGCATTGAGGGTAGCAATTGGACTGTCTATCCATCCTTGGACACAAGCCTCGCGTTGTAAGAAAAGTGTTTCATCTTCATCTTAGAGCGACATCCCTTGGTGTGCCACGGTTCCTGTGATTTAATTCATTTAGTTGTCTCCCCTTAATCCGTTAACCGACCCATCGATCGCCCGGAGGCGCCGCCGAGATGGGTTGTCTGCCCTGATCAGGATCGCCGCTTCTTGCGGACACGAAAATCAATGCGGAACTAAGTGAACTAAATCTGTTCACATGTTGAGGGGCGCGGCCGCGGAGCCAATGGACAAGTCACAACGTCCCGGAAAAAAAAATACAATTTGATAAATAAAAATGAAGATAATAATCCGTGTTCCAGAGGGTGAAGCAGGTTTACGCTCAACGACTTGATTGCACTACCCATGAAAACATGAACATCAATAAGGCATCTGAGGAGACATAGACGCGGAGCTTTGAGGAAAACATTGAAGGTGAGGACGGAGAAAGAAAACAAAGAAAAAGTTCAGATCCTCTCGACCAGAAGCAACATTAATCATCAAAATAACAATCTATATGAGAAACCATAAACAAAGTCTACAATAAATGACATTTTATCTCATACATGGCTTTCGGTTGCAGGAATAAGAAATGGATGTTTTAAAAAAAAGCTTTTAGCAGACTTGTAAGTGGAACATTTGGCAGAATGTCGTTTGTGATGATTGGCATGTCAAGGAAGAAAGCGGCGAGTTTTATTTAACATTGTTTGATTTTCAAAGAAAATATTTATGTTGTTAAGGTTTTCACAAACATGTAAAGTGGTTAGAATGAATGAAGAAAAAACAACAAAAGCAGCAAAAAGTTGAAGCGCCTCTCCAAGCGCATGCGCAGCCGTGTTAGCATCTCCTGTTCAATGTTGTTGACTTTATTTGGTAACCATTGCAATAGAAAAGAGAATAATTTATAGCCAAGTCAAAACAGGCTCTCTAAAAGTTACCACAAGAAATAAGAGAACACAAACTTGAAGGGAAAAAACTATGTGTGACAACCATACTGTTCCCCCAATTTTTCCCGAGGGCGCGGACAACCAGAACGCCAAGATTGAATCGAGGCATTGCTGAGTGGTCAGGATCTGGTTAGAGCCGCCAAATTGAATCCCACAAGGCTCAGCGCTCCTTACTCCAATCCTAATGAAATGACTGCTCCCCAAACCTGACAAAACTGGGAACGCCAGGACGACGAGACTCGAGCACGTCTTTAGGCTAGATTGAGCTGGAACAGGTTAGAGTAAAAAAAAAAGGTAAGAAGAGGAGAAGTTATGCTTGAGAAAGTCATGCGGAAGACCAATTTTTCACGTGACTTATTCAAAATAACCTCATCAGGGCTCAGTTTTACTATACATTTTGTTGCCAAACAAAACAAAACCACCCCCCCCCAAAACAAAAAAAAAAACAAAAAAACAAAAAAAAACAAAAAAACAACAAAAAAAAAAAAAAAAAAAAAAAAAAAAAAAAAAAACACAAAAAAAAAAAAAACAAAAAAAAAAAAAAAAAAAAAAAAAAAAACCAGAAAAAAAGTAAAGCACAGTGTCTGCTATTCAAAACTGAACAAAATGACACGTTATAAACATTCATTAATCTACAATTCAAAAAAAAAAAAAAGGGTGGGGGGCACCTTGAAATATTCGCAATGAAACAATCTGTACTTTACGATTCTCTGATGCTAGAAGGAGGTAAAACATTTGTGATCAAAACTTTTGGGATAAGAGCTCTGCATTTGTTTGAAATGACAAATAGGGAAAAACAATTAGTATCGGCTAAAGATTCCTTCTTCTTCTTCCTCCTTTTCTTTTCTCGCCCTCACTACCTCTGTCTCTGTCTTTGTCTCTCTCTCGCTCTCTCTCTCTCTCTCTCTCTCTCTCTCTCTCTCTCTCTCTCTCTCTCTCTCTCTCTCTCTTTCTCTCTGTCTCTCTCTCTGCCTATCTGTTTCTGTCTGTCTGTCTGTCTGTCTGTCTCTGTCTCTGTCTCTCTCTCTGTCTCTCTCTCTCTCTCCTCTCTCTCTCTCTCTCTCTTTTCTGTCTTAACGTTTTCATCACTTCCCGTTTTGAAATAAGTAACAACGGTAACAGCCATAAGTATTTGACCATCACAAAAGGCAGAGGCTGATTTAACAAGATTATGAGAGACGGGAACTGGCCCAGATTAAAGGGGATGACGGCCTGTCATCCAACCAATGACTGGCCCAGCGACCAACCAATGACTGATCCAGACTGCGGAATCAGGTTGGGAAGCACCAGCACAGAACGTCATACTAGCATCTGAGCGGTTGAGCCTCCGCCTTACATCTGATTTACCGACATCAGAGAAAGTCATAAAGAACTGATCACAGACGCGCGACACGACTAATCTCCTCTTGTCAGATCATAGAGCTGGGTAAATCAACGACTAGACTGATGCTCTGCAGCCGCTGGGCCTCCGTTTCCAGTCTGTGGCAGTCCAAATGATATCTGCCTTTTTGTGGTTTTACCGTACGATGGAGGGTGGATTTTAAGACGCCTCCAACTAGTGATATTGCTGATTATAAACTAGTGAAGAAAAATGTTTCCGACCATTCGCGATATTCAATATTAAGAATTTTTGCTCTTCCCTCTACGACTCAGATTCGATTATTTTATTTTTTTTAATGAGATAGAAAACTGATAGATAGATAGATAGATAGATAGATAGATAGATAGATAGATAGATAGATAGATAGATAGATAGATAGATAGATAGATAGATAGATAGATAGATAGATAGATAGATAGATAGATAGATAGATAGATAGATAGATAGAAAGGAAGAAACATAGATAACTAGACATAGAGAGAAAGAGAGTGAAAGAGCCCATTAGATAGAAGTGTCATGAGTCAAATAGTGCAATACGTCACTCTAGCATAACTGAACCGTCTGAGTAGTGTAACTGGAGGGCTGAGTAGAGTAACGGGAGGGCTGAGTAGAGTAACGGG
The DNA here is from genome assembly GCA_003991915.1 of Elysia chlorotica. Classification (NCBI taxonomy): domain Eukaryota; kingdom Metazoa; phylum Mollusca; class Gastropoda; family Plakobranchidae; genus Elysia; species Elysia chlorotica. The sequence continues at coordinate 84,532 of RQTK01000808.1, read as the reverse complement.
AGGGAACTCTTTCAACGGAAGATTGGAATAAATCGTCTGAACGTGCCTTCGTCCTGTCGTAAGGCCAGACATCACTTTGACCAGGGAGAACGTTATCAACTAATCTCGGGAAATACACGGAAAAAGGAGCATGAACGAAAGTGTGTAGAGAGAGATACGATAAATTTCAAAAATGTCCAGATAAATCTGATAGCATGATAGGGACTGTGCCGGCATATCGCAGAAGATTACACAGGTTCCACTGCCCGTTTCTTTAGCGCATTTCTGTTCTTCGCTTACAGCAGGCCATTTTGTGTTCTTCGCTTACAGCAGACCAGTTTATGTTCTTCGCTTACAGCAGACCAGTTTGTGTTCTTCGCTTACAGCAGGCCATTTTGTGTTCTTCGCTTACAGCAGACCAGTTTGTGTTCTTCGCTTACAGCAGACCAGTTTGTGTTCTTCGCTTACAGCAGACCATTTTGTGTTCTTCGCTTACAGCAGACCATTTTGTGTTCTTCGCTTACAGCAGACCAGTTTGTGTTCTTCGCTTACAGCAGACCAGTTTGTGTTCTTCGCTGACAGCAGACCAGTTTGTGTTCTTCGCTTACAGCAGAACATTGTGAGTTCTTCGCTTACAGCAGACCAGTTTGTGTTCTTCGCTTACAGCAGACCATTTTGTGTTCTTCGCTTACAGCAGACCATTTTGTGTTCTTCGCTTACAGCAGACCAGTTTGTGTTCTTCGCTTACAGCAGACCATTTTGTGTTCTTCGCTTACAGCAGACCATTTTGTGTTCTTCGCTTACAGCAGACCATTTTGTGTTCTTCGCTTACAGCAGGGCAGTTTGTGGAGCTAGAGACATGCCTCGCCCAGGGCAGTTTTTCGCTATCGGTAATACTGCTGCCCTCACCAGTAAAGAGTAATAAAAACATAAACTTTATTCCATCAAATTATCTGAATACAAACTATGGATATAATTTAAAAGACAACAAAGTAAAACAAAATTGAAGAAAATTTCCATGCACTAGTAATCATGTAGCATTGTGCATTTTACTATAAAGTCAAATCAGCAGTCGTGCACACAATGGCGTTCGTTCTACCTCCAGAACCACCGAGCCTAAAGAAGATAACTAAACAGTTCTGAATATGCTGATGTGTGGAGGATGACATGGAAGGATTCATTAGCGAGCTTGACGGTGACAGGAAGAGATTAGCTGCAGCAAAGTAGCCAAGTAGGCATGGCGACTCATGATTCAATCCGATTTTAGGAAGAAAAACATAATTGGTTCTGAGAAGGCCAGGGTCCAATCGGATTTGTGACTGAACAATAGTTCCACCTGTGCTTGATAGAGTATGTTCCACACTCTGAACAATAGTTCCACCTGTGCTTGATAGAGTATGTTCCACACTCTGAACAATAGTTCCACCTGTGCTTGATAGAGTATGTTCCACACTCTGAACAATAGTTCCACCTGTGCTTGATAGAGTATGTTCCACATTCTGAACAATAGTTCCACCTGTGCTTGATAGAGTATGTTCCATATTCTGAACAATAGTTCCACCTGTGCTTGATATAGTATGTTCCCACATCTGAACAATAGTTCCACCTGTGCTTGATAGAGTATGTTCCACACTCTGAACAATAGTTCCACCTGTGCTTGATAAGTATGTTCCACACACCTCGCTTTGTGACTGAACAATAGTTCCACCTGTGCTTTGTATGTTCCACACTCTGAACAATAGTTCCACCTGTGCTTGATAGAGTATGTTCCACACTCTGAACAATAGTTCCACCTGTGCTTGATAGAGTATGTTACACACACCTCGCTTTGTGACTGAACAATAGTTCCACCTGTGCTTGATAGAGTATGTTCCACACTCTGAACAATAGTTCCACCTGTGCTTGATAGAGTATGTTCCACACACCTCGCTTTGTGACTGAACAATAGTTCCACCTGTGCTTGATAGAGTATGTTCCACACACCTCGCTTTGTGACTGAACAATAGTTCCACCTGTGCTTGATAGAGTATGTTACACACACCTCGCTTTGTGACTGAACAATAGTTCCACCTGTGCTTGATAGAGTATGTTCCACACTCTGAACAATAGTTCCACCTGTGCTTGATAGAGTATGTTCCACACACCTCGCTTTGTGACTGAACAATAGTTCCACCTGTGCTTGATAGAGTATGTTACACACACCTCGCTTTGTGTCAATAGTTCCACCTGTGCTTGATAGAGTATGTTACACACACCTCGCTTTGTGACTGAACAATAGTTCCACCTGTGCTTGATAGAGTATGTTCCACACATCTGTGCTTGATAAAGTATGTTACATTAAGTGTTGATAGCAAACATGAGTGGGTAAGAAATACGCCAAATAATTGACAGTTTTCTGCATGCTAAACTAACTGTAAGTGTCGAGGAAAGAATGGTCTGTTATAATAACGGTTTAGATATCGATGCTATAAGTACTTCTACCTCCCGCTGGGTTTGTGAAAAATTCTCACACAGATTAATTTTTGTCAGGTAGTATTTTATTTGGTATACTAGATAATATAATCCTTAATTACTAATAGAATGCTAAATTATTCCCAAAATGTAATAAATTGTTTCTTGAGCACTTCTTCTCGATTATCAAATATTTCATTCGATGTATACATGTGTAAACTAAGGATAAACCTTGGATAAAATGTAAATTACGAAGCAAATGTCGAATTTCACTTTGAGATCTACATGACTTTGTATCTGTAAGACAATTTAATTTGTAAGATCAACTTTATCCAATTTACGCGTTTTAAGTCCAAATGATTTACATCAAATTCTTTCACTCTAATTACTTATCCTATTCAATAATTATATCATATAAATGTATAATCATATATTTGCTTCATTACCACAAACGTTTTTTTTCATTCTCTTTCCCACATTTACCGGCCTTTTTGAAAAAGCTGGAGTGAGCTGCCCCATTACCGTCTGATGAGCGCCATTGTGGCGGGGAGTCCCCTCTTGTTATCTCTCAGACGGCGCGGAAACAAGAGACTCGGCCCCGCCATTTATTTTCTTATCTAGGGGGAAATGGAATTCCGGTTCTTTCTCCGGCCAGCCTTTGAAATTCGAAATAGAAGTGGCTGGGACTTTTTCAAAATTCTGAAGGCAGCTCTTAAGCTAAAATGGCAAATGCAATAATTATGTTTTTCTTTGCTTTAAAATGACTGTTCTTGAATATTAGGTTCCTTCACATTAGAGTTATGTTTGTATGAGCTAATTCTTTTTTCGATTTTTTTAAATCTGAATGTTTTGAGGGTTAGAGATGGGGACTAAAAATGTGTTCATGAAAATTAATATTTGAAGCAAGACATGAAACCCCTTTGATGGTGCATTTAAAGTCAATGTGTTTGGGTTTAATTATAATAATCAATATCTCGTTTTCACCATTCCAGTTTTCCCAATTACGGTTTTACATAAACATTAATTGCCTTTTGCTCTGTTTCGCCGTTTTCGCTTGGAATATACAGAGTCTAGGAGAATAACAATTCCTTGTAAACAACATAGCCGTTCCTATGTTGACACACTCTAAACGAAACGTCATTTTCCCATGCTTCATTTCCATTCCGTTCATATTTGTATAGCTATCAAACAAATGTTTCCACCCGCTTCACTTCATAAGAAATTCATGGCATACCACGAGACCAGGTCTTGGTTTGCGGCAATAACCACAGTGCGGCCTTTTGAGACAGAAAAACAACGTATTTGCGCTCTTTTAAAGTATGCATAATATGCATTGTTTTACGCTAAGACAGCACCACTGTAAGGACAAACATGCGGTAGCCAACTATCTGTCTAGAATAGTTATTTTCACCAGCTGTCAGAATTTAGCTTTTATATACAGAATCTGTGATGATTTATTGAGTAAAAATTCTCCTTTGTATTTTGGTGTAACATCATTAGTAAAAATCTCACAAAAAATATCTGTTTAGAGGCAATGGATAGTTCATACACTGAAATGCAACTTTTTTTGATTCAGCATGAAGATATAAATATTATGTGTACGATTTTAGAATGGAAATCACCGAATATCCGGCTGCATTCAGAATAATTCAACGAGGCAAAGTTGACATACTTATTTCTACCACGTGATAGATCATGTTGACACAATGTAAAGCCTCTTAGCAAGGTAGTTGTAAGTGTTTTCCTGGATTCTGATCCCAGTCTAATTATTTCGAGGACATAACATCCGTGTGGAAAAACACACATTCTCAGAGGCTTTTCTTTTGGACCTCATGGTGTGATTTACTTACTATCGCGACATTGAGGTAAAAAAAAAAGGGTTAGTAGAAGATCAAATTTTAAATTGGATATTTACAGAAGAAACATCAACATTTTAATGCTTATTTTAATATTATTTGACTCACAATGTTTAAAGCTTAATTGATGCTTTTATATTGCCTCAAAGGAAAAAAAAAAGAAAAACGTACATTGAAAACTTAGCAAAGAAAATATCCTTTTCAAGAATATCAAGGTTGGGAGAATTATTGTGTTGATAAATGCTGTAACATGGGCTGTCTTTCCACCATCTGTTTGGATGACGAATATGTTTCCTTATTTACCTGTCCCGTTTTCCATCAATTCATCTAAAATACAACTGTTACCTTTGATAATTTATATTTTTGTTTAAGCATAGAATTTCATGCGGCTCCATTTCAGTGGGTTTTATAAATTCATATTGTCAAATTCCATTTTATTATAAAACAAGAAAGACGCGGAGAGGCAAAGGAGGACTGTGAGAAAAAGAGAGACACTGAGAGAGATAAAGACAGAGAGACAAATTTAAAGAAAGTGTGTAAACGATATGGAAAGAGAAACAGGGAGAAAGAAAGACACAAAGAGACAGATACAAAGAAAGACAGAGACAAAGAGACAGATACAAAGAAAGACAGAGACAAAGACACACAAGAATGCAGAGATAGAGAGAAAGAGAGAGATAGAGAGATAGAGAGAAAGATTACTACTACAGAGACAGAGCCTGATCGAGAGACTATCGAAATCCCGATCTAATCCTGCAATTTCCAGGGAATAACGACATTGCGCGACTGCATGCCCGCGCTGATCTCCCCTGAAAGCGGGGGCTTCATGGCCTCAACCCAGATCGGAACTGCGTGCACTGCACGATCAAAACCGCGGGGTGAGTCCACAGCCGTGCGGCAGGACTCATAACTCTGCGTCTCTCACATGAATGATTAGTGAGGGGGGTCTACGTTTTTCGTCTGGTTGCGAGCTTTTCTTTATAATGACAGATTTAAGCCGCCCTCACAATCCCCCGCAAATTGGGAGGTCTTCGATAAAATTTCGGTAAAAGCGATTGTTCCTAATCGTAGGCACTGTATTGACTCTGTGCGTTATGAAGCCCCGTGAATGCGTGATCTATACCCAGCACTATGAATGCTTACAATAAACTCACAAACAAAATCTCACCATCTTTCCCGACGCCATGTTAGTTGTTTATAAATGATAATTAGAGTACGAAAAGTATCGGATCTCTCTATATATGAATAGTCAATTCTACTGAAATTTCGAAATGATGCTCAAGATCAAAATCTTATCTCACGAACAAACCAGGGCTGGGAAAGAAAAGCGATAGAAACTAACAGGCCAGAGCTCTGTCTGTCATTGTGCGTGACATTTATTTAAAAAAAAAACTGTTTATACCTAAACAGCCCCGATCTCGGGTCCAGAGTCAGAGCTGTCTCATTGCTTTAGCCGCACTCCAAATTTATGGAACCTTCCGCCCCACCACACCCCCCCCCTTTTTTTCCAGTCTCTCTGTCTATCTGCCTCTCTGCCTGCAAGTCCGATGTCTCCCAGTCTCTCTCTCTCTCTCTCTCTCACTCTCTCTCTCTCTCTCTCTCTCTCCCCCCTCTCTCATTCCATTTTAATTAAGCATCTTTGACCAACTTAATGTCTCTCTTCATTGTGCGGCGGGGCTGGGCCAGACTTTACCGAGGCAAATTGGTTAATGTCCCGATTGTCCGTGAGGCGGCGTGAGTCCCTGGGGGAGCCGGACCTCCACAGGGACACATTAGTCCGCGGAATTAAACAGTGGTCGTTGGTACAGGGGCCGGGGGCACTCGGCGGGAGAGAGGGAGTGGGGGAGAGAGAGAGAGTGAGAGAGAGAGGGGGAGAGAGAGAGGGAGAGAGAGAGAGAGAGAGGGAGAGAGAGAGCGAGAGAGAGGCAAACAGAGAGGGAAAGGGAGTGAGAGAGAGAAAGAGAGAGAGAGAGGCAAACAGAGAGGGAAAGAGAGCAAAAGAGAGAGAGAGAGAGGGAAAGAGAGAAGCGGAGTGAAAAGAGAGAGAAAGAGAGAGAGACAGGTAGAGAAAGAGAGAAAACAGAGAGAAAGAAAGAGAGAAAGAAAGAAGGAGAGGAAAACATATAGAGGAAGAGAGAGGGACAGCGAAGGCAAGAAAGAGAGATAGAAAGAGAGAGAGAGAGGGAGGGAGGGAGAGAGAGAATGAGTGAAAGAGTTTTTATTTTCAGAGTTGACTTTTAAAAAGCTAATTGACCGAAAAAAAAAGCAATACTGTGCGTTATTTGTTAGTTGTCGGTTGTCAGTAATGTAACCAGATCCGTTTCAAGACCGCCTCACGCAGAGAGGCGAAAAGCTAGGGGTGAGCTAACGCAGGAGGAACAGGAAGGGGGTTCACGTGAAAAGAAAACCAGGGAGAAAAACCGGCCATTTCTCACTCGGTATTGGTTCCCAGTCAATGGACAAGAAGTTCGCGTGACGCGAGATGGGCAGCGAGAGGTTCAAAGTGGAGCCACAGACACCAGTAACAAGTAGAGGAATGCGATACAAAAATATCGAGTGGCACCCAAAAGCACTTAGAGATAAAGATAGGCATACACACAGAAAAATAGACAGACAGGCAGACATACAATAACAGGAGAGATAGATAGATAGATGGATAGATAGATAGATAGATAGATAGATAGATAGATAGATAGATAGATAGATAGATAG